>NW_006499583.1:783419-827642 GCF_000471905.2 Amborella trichopoda | reverse complement strand
CTCTCTCTCTCTCTCTCTCTCTCTCTCTCTCTCTCTCAGAATCTCTCCCTCTCATCTATCTTTCTTTCTTTCTCATCTCATTTTGTCTCTCTCTCCCATCATTCATCTTTCTCTCTTTCTCTTACCCCATCTCTCTCCCGTTGTTTCACGATCTCTCTCTCTTCCTAATTATCTCTCCAGTCTCTTTCACTCTCTCTGTCACTCTCGATCTCTTCTCTTCTTAGTCTCTATCTCCCTCTCTCCAATTCTCTTTGCCATCTATCTCTCACCCCATCTCTCTCTCACTCTTTCTCTCTCTTGACTTCTCCATCTCCTCTCTCTCTCTTTTTCATTTAATTATCTCTCTCTCTCAACTTAATTCTCTCTCTCTCTTATCTCTTGTCTCTTTCTCTCTCTCTCCCCTCTCTCCTTCTCTCTTTAATCTCCCTCCCTTTTCTCTATCTCACTTGTTATACATTTCTCCCCCTATATCCCTCTCTCTTATTACTTCATTCTTTCTTCTTTATATCTCTTTCTGCCCCGCTCTGTTGTTGTTATTATTATTGTTGTTATTATTATTGTTATTATTATTATTGTTATTCTTATTATTGTTATTCTTATTATTATTGTTATTCTTATTATTGTTATTGTCATTATTATTGTCATTATTATTCTCATCATTATTGTTATTATTCTTGTTATTGTTATTAGGATGAGTACTCTAGTCAACCTCTTACGTCCTTGGTACCTTGACGGCTCTTCCTAGCCTCAAGCAGTAAACGGACTGGGCGGCAATGGTCTCAATTCTCGGACTAACCGTTTAATGGAAAATTTTATTAGGACGCTATCCAATAGGACATTATCACCATCTAGCGGTACACTAATGATAAAGAATAAAGAATAAAGAAGAAATTATAATCGATAATATAGAAAAACAAATGCATAATTGGAACATACCAAAAGTCCATATTACTGATATATATAAAAAGGGAACCTTTGAATTTAGAACAAGCTACGCTATCAAAACAGTAGAACAAAGTCTTTCAGTCAATAGTAAGTAGGAAAGCTTTCAATTACTGTCTGAAAAAATGATTCAATCTCATAAAAATAAGGATTACAAATATCTGCATATAGGACTTATACAGCTAGCTGAAAAACCACTCACTAGGTTAGGTCTTAATAATTCCATATTATTATGCCTTAAAGATAGTAGACATAATAAGTTTACTGATTCATTCTTAGGAGTTGTAGAATCCAGTCTATGTAGTGGACTTGTTTATTTTAATTGTTTCCCAAATTACTCAGTCTCTTTAAGTGATCCCAATCTCCTTAAAGTCCTTACCCTTAATATAAAAACACAAGGGTTTGACATGAACCCAGGTTCTCAAAATATAGCCTTGATATACAGAATATGCTATAAAGTTATGAATACACTTTGTCCAAATGCTTTACAAATGGATACAAAAGGGCATACTGTATTCTTCCAAACCAATATAGAAAGATCAAATACAGTTGTTCCTAAATCATTAAATTGGTCCCAAATAGTTCTTCCAGAGAACTGGTCTATCCAAAATGAAATCAACAATACAGGACTCCAGTCCATAATAAAACAGGCCAAATAATTGAGCATCCTGATGGAAACATCAAAATACAGTTTAGGTCTGACCAAAAAACCAGACTAAAATTTCTCTGAAGATATGATTAGATTAGACCTCGAAGAAGAACCCCAGTACCATCCAGATATTCTACTGCTTCTCTACAAGAAAAACCTGAAATACAAGGTCTGACCAGAACAAACAGTAATATACATATACTTGTATACAAACCTTTTGACCCTAGCCCTTTAGGTGATGAACCAGACTTTGATTTTCATGTTCTGACCCTCCAAAAGGAGAAAAAGATAAATATAGATTTATTAAGAAATGATTACCTATCAGAATCCAATAAAGAAATAAGATAATGGTATTTAAAAGAATTTTCTCAAGAATTGATAGATGCCTTTCATAAAAGATACAATAGATTTATAAAAAAGAATAGGCAAAGTATAGGGTTCTTTTACTGGTTGACGACAACACTCAAAGAAAAGAATGTTCCTATCCCAAACTTTGAATTAAATACCCTTGAAAGCCAATACCAGAACTTTTATACAGTCGAGGGTGAGGAAGTCCAAAGTATACATCCTCTTGAACGGAGTCTTCAAATAAAAGGCATGATTAAAGACAAACCATAAACTAAAGCCTCGCCTTATAAACTAGTTCCAAATGAACATAGTCATAAAATAGAAATGATCCCACATATCATAGAACAAAATAATTATACAAATCTATGTTTACAATCCATAGGAAAACAGACCACTAGGCTTGAAAACATAATAAGAAAACCTCAAGAGAAAATACAAGAAAGAAAGAAAGATGTGTTGTTTAAACCTCCTCCAGAAATAAATGAAGAACGTTTTCATCTAAGAGGAAGAAAAAAGGAGGAAAATAAAGAATTAGTAGACGAACTAATAAAAAAATTATCTCATCTAAGCATAAACGATAAAAAGGGAAAAGGAATAGTATTAAAATCAGAAGCTATGGTACTTCAAGAATAAGCCATAGAGAAAGATGAGATATCAATTATAACAGAAGCCTTCAAAGAAAGTGATCTAAATAGAATAGATTATGGAAGAAAATGGAGATCAACAGCTCCATCGAGAATGTATCATACTAGGCCAACCCCAATAGATGTACAATTTAAAGAAGACTTGATTTCACATACTGTATTCTATTCAGGAAGAACGATAGTAAATTGGAATATTGATGGTATGTCTGATCATCAGATACTAGATACTATGAAACATATTACTATATATGCCACGGCTTGTAAAGTCGCTGGGAATCATGATCAAGAAGTCGTTAAAGCCATCGTATGTGGGTTCACAGGATGGTCGAGGGGATGGTGGGATTTTCACAAGAGTGAAACCACTAAAAATCAAATTTTAAATGCCACAAGGCAATGGGTTGTTAAGAATGAATTTAATCAAGATGTACCTCATAGTGAAAGTGATGCCGTCAATACACTCATTTATACAATAACCCTCCATTTTGTAGGAAGTACCTCTCTACTAGATGCTAGATCAGAGGACTTACTTTCTAATTTAAGATGCCGCACTTTATCTCATTATAAATGGTATAAGGATGTATTCTTCTCAAGACTCTTGTCACGAGAAGACAGCAGTGCAGATCACTCGAAAGAGAAATTTATAGTAGGGTTACCTTATCTCTTCGTCGAAAAGGTAAAAACCAAGCTAAAAAATAAGATTGGAGGAATCATCCCATGCTCTCTCTATACGTTAGTAGAACTCTCCGCCGAAATCTGTGCAGAAGGTCTTACCTTATGTACTAATTTAAAATTAAAAAGGCAACCCGATAAACAGAGAATGACGGGAAAAAAAGAACTAGGAGATTTTTGTGAACAATTTGGATACAATACTGTACCATCATCTGATAAAATTTATGAAAGAAAAAATAAAAATAAAAAACCTAAATATGAACGAACTAAAAATAAAGATAAATTTACCAAAAAATTTGCCCCCAAAGCTAAATTCAAAAAGGGGAAGAGGAAAATCCCAGTATGCTATAAATGTGGAAAAGTTGCACACTACAAAAGTAATTGTAGAGTCAAGAAGAAAATAAATGCCTTATTTCTTGAAGAAGAAATAAAGAAACAAATATATGACATAATTCAAAAAGATAATGAGTCCAACAATAGTATTTTCTACATCTGATTCTGAGTCTCTTACAGAAAGAATAGAAGATGAAAATCTGATTTTAAGTAGTTCAGATTCTGATGAAGAGATGGAAGACTGTTTCTGTAAAACACTTAACACTCTCATAAATGAAGAAAATTTAATAATAGACTTAATAGATAAAATACCTAGACTTAATAGATAAAATACCTAATTCAGAAGACAAAAAGGAAGCACTAACTCAATATTTGAAAATAGCTAAAATAAAAAATAAGCTTATCCCTCTTGTCAAAAAATAAGAAGAATATAGTTTAGCTGAAATTCTTAAAAGAATAAATAAAAGAGATATCAGACAAAAGGAACCTACTATTTCTTAATTAAAGCAAGGAATAAATGAAGTAAAACCTGAAGTCTAGCAACTTAAAAATAGAATAAGAATTTTAGAAATGACTGTTGATTTTCAGATAATGACTCTAATGATGAATTAGAATTTGATAGTCTTCTAAAAACCCATAAAACAGTATTACCTGTTACACCACCTATCATTGAAAAACCTGAATCCTCTAATACGAACATACAAGAAATTAATTATGTGAATATGTTAGACAGAGTCATCACCCAAAAATGGTTTACCCTAATAAGAATAATAGTAAATAAAGAATATAGTTTCCAATCTCTTGCATTAATAGATTCAGAAGCTGACCTTAATTGCATAAATGAAGGATTAGTACCAACTAAATATTTTAATAAAACTACCCAAATACTAAATACTGCTGATGATAGTAAACTCATAATAAAATATAAATTATCAAATGTTGCATTATGTAATAACGGAAATTGTTTTGAGATGCCCTTTATTATGGTTAAAGGTTTAAGTCAGGCAGTTATACTTGGAACTCCTTTCTTAAATCTACTTTATCCTTTAAAAATAGATAGTACAAGAATAGAGTCTAATCTAGATGGTCATAAAGTAAAATTCGAATTCATTGATAAACCTAAAGTTAAAGAAATCAATAATGTCAAGCAGACCATAGCAAATAAAGAAAAATTTCTATGCCATCTAAAAATAGAAATAAAATATAAGTTAATAGATGAACAACTTCTATTAACAGAAAATAAAAAGAAAATTGACAATTTTAAAAAACAAATAGAAAAAGAAATCTGCAATGATTTGCCAAACGCCTTTTGGGATAGGAAAAAGCAAATGGTAAGCCTTCTTTATGAAGACGGATTTACTAATAATAAAATCCCAACCAAAGCTAGACCAATACAAATGAATGCTATACTCCTAGAAATATGAAAAAAAGAGATTGACGAATTGCTGCAGAAGAAGCTAATCAGAAAAAGTTCATCTCCATGGAGTTGCTCGGCTTTTTATGTCGAAAATGCTGCAGAGAAAGAAAGGGGAGCACCAAGGCTGGTAATCAATTATAAACCCTTAAATCAGGTACTTAAATGGGTTAGATATCCTATAACTAATAAGAAGGATCTACTTGATAGACTAGTTAATGCATGCATATTTTCGAAATTTGATTTAAAATTGGGTTACTGGCAAATACAAATAGCAGAAAAAGATAAATATAAAACTGTTTTTAATGTTCCCTTTGGATAATATGAATGGAATGTAATGCCCTTTGGGCTAAAAAACGCTCCATCAGAATTTCAGAAAATAATGAATGATAATTAATCCTTATCTGAAATTTATGATTGTTTATATAGATGATGTTTTAATATTCTCATAAAATATTGATCAACATTTTAAGCATATAAATGTATTCATAAATGCAATTAAAGCATCAGGATTAGTTGTCTCAGCTAAAAAGATCAGTCTCTGCCAAACAAAAATAAGATTCTTAGGCCATAATATATTCCAAGGCAGTATTATCCCTATTGATAGAGCTATAGCCTTTGCTGATAAATTTCTTGATATCATTTTAAATAAAACCGAACTCCAACGCTTTTTGGGTTGTTTGAATTATATTGCCGATTTCTATAAAAACCTAGCAATTGATGCTAAACTTTTATTTGAAAGGTTAAAAAAGAATCCACCAAAGCGGACTCCTGAACATACTTTGGCAGTACAAACAATTAAACAAAAGGCTAAAGAATTGCCTTGTCTCACATTATATGAGCCTCAGGCCTTTAAGATAATTGAATGTGACGCCTCCAAAATCGGATTAGGAGGAATCTTAAAGCAAAGAATAAATAATACAGATCAGCTTGTCCGGTTTACTTCTAAAGCCTGGAATAATACTCAACAAAATTATTCTACGGTTAGGAAAGAGATTTTAGCAATAGTCCATTGTGTTACTAAATTTTAAAGTGATATTCTCAATCAAAAATTCTTAATTCGCACTGACTGCAAAGCAACTAGAGATATTCTTCTCAAAGATGTCAAAAATTTAGTCTCTAAACAAATTTTTGCCCTCTGGCAAGCCATTCTTTCTTCTTTTGAATTTGATATCGAACATCTTAAAGGTACTTCTAATTTCCTTCTTGATTTCTTAACTCGTGAATTTTTGCAGGGGGGACTGGGATAGAGACCAAGACAGATAGTCAATAATGAATACTAATAGTTCTAATAGTCAAAATAAAGGAAAGAATAAGATGGACATAGTTCCATCACCATCTCTTGGATCACCTATAATAAGCTATCCACCACTTTCACCTTCTCCAGGAAATACTATAACCTATCTAGGAACCCCAAGCCAGTTAATAAGAAGACAAGCTCAAGAACTTGTCCCTTCTCCTAGTCCAATAAAAGCCTCTCCTTCAACAAAATCCTTGTGTATAGAAACCACTTTTCTTATTGACACAATTATAGAAGAAGAGCATTGGGCTTTAGACTCAACAATAATTGCCAATCATTAACTGATAAATAATCTAAATCCCTCGAATGGCAATAGGACGAGGGAATGGTATGAAGCGATTATGCTTGAAACAGCCTCAATCACTCTGGTACATTTCTACCAGAGAAATACAAATATCGTGTCCTATTCAAAGCTTCAAATAAGGAAAATAATCTCATACAAAGAATGGGGATACGACCCAATGAAAACTAGAAAATTACAAGCTCCAGAGTTCCATAATAAATATTTCAAATATTCTGAATATAAGGATGCTTGGCATGAAGTGTTTGCCCTCCAAAATAATAATAACTCCCACACTTGGTTTAGACAAATGAAAATGCTAGTGTTTGAACCACTTCCAAACTGGTTCCGTGATTGGTTCCTGATTTGGGGATCTGGAATACAGATTCTCCCTGACAAAATACAAAAAACTCAATATAAGTTTGCTACATATAACGATAATGACCCTAATATAGATCATCATTTATATTTCATGGCCTTATATCAGATTCCCTGGATAATGAAATGGCAGTTTGCTATATCTGAGAATCTCACAAACGATTGGGAATACATCCCTAAATTGAGAAAGAAAATATACATCAAATGGTGGGACATTTATGAAAATAAGTCTCTTGACCCAGAAAATCTTAAACTGAGAAAAGTTCCAGGCCACATTCAAAAAGAAAACCCAAATAGCTTTGCCGAATATATCAATAAAATGAAAAGGCAAAACCCCACAGCAACTAAGGAAGAACTAAAGAAATAGTTGCTTCAAATATTTGAAGAAGAAGGTGAAGCAAAGTCAACTTCATCTCAAAATAAGGAAAACTACTAAGTAGAAAACGAAGACTGTGAGCTAATTCAGCCAACAATCGACTTTTCCCAATAGAGCCAGGAAAAAAGCTCAATAGTCGACCCGACCATATATTCGCTTGAAGATTATACCAATGCCACCTGTCCATGCACCGACATAAACGACAAACCCTATCTGCCACCTGTCCATACACCGACATAAATGACAAGCCCTGTCTGCCACCTGCCTACTAAAAGATTTCATTAAGGCCACCTGTCCACTCTGCCAACAACTTTTGGTCCCTTCATCGTACTATTCAAAGATGTTGCCACTGTAGATAGATGCTGCTGACAACTTTCAGTCCTTTCAAAGTTACTATTCAATAACTTTAAGCAATATCAAAGCACTGTTTGAACATTCTAAAGCGACTTCGACCGATTAAAAGCAATTCATAAATGTTTGAAGTCCGAGGCCTATAATACCAAGGCCCTTCTCATTTGCAGGGCATCCGAAGTTGGAGTGCCTTCTCTGAGTGCTTTCTCTCTAAGTACCTTCTCTCTTTGAGTGCTCTATCTTCTTCATTTCCCTCTCTGAGTCATCTTCCTATGTCACTCTCCTAAAGCAACAACTCTCTCTCTCGCTAAGAATCATTCCTCCAAGCAATACAGTCATCACTTCTCTGCACTCTTCTGCTTCCGGGTAAAATACTGTTATCTTTCTGTTATCTGTCTCTGGTAAAATATTGTTATCATTCTGATTCTGATAAAATACTATCATATTTCTTTGTTAAAATACGGTTTCCCTGATACTACTTTTCTTCTCTCTTAAAAGCTTCACTTCTGAACTTCTTTCTTCTCTTCTCTTTTCTCTTTTGTGATTACTGTACAAACCTCTTGAGTAAAGAGTGAGATCTTGATGTGTGATTGTAATATTCCATCTCTCCCGAGCCACTGTTCGAAAGAATGGAAAATTTTTACCAGTTACTGTATTTGTGTGAAGTAAGTTCTTTTCTATAATTTACTGTTCTTTCTTTTCTGTAATTTACTGATCTTTCCCATACTTAGTGTACTATTTCATATGTGGACTGTCAGAATTTAATATTTGATGTTATGTGATGCAAATAAACTTTATATTCAATATTAAGATTAGAGAGGTTACATATACAAATTGGATTGTTCTTGATATTTCACCCTTCTCTTTGTTTATTATAATTAGTGTACTAATCTATATTGGTTTCGTTAGAATACTTACATAATTACTATTGATAAAATAGAATGCTTTTAATCCTAAGATAGGTTTTTAAGCATTAGATAGATCTTGGTTTCGAATTGATATTATTATTGCTATTATTATTGTTCTTATTATTGTTCTTATTATTGTTGTTATTATTATTGTTATTATTATTGTCATTATTATTCAGATTCCTATTATTCTTATTATTGTTGTTGTTATTATTATTTTTATTATTATTCTTATTGTTTTTATTCTTATTGTTTTTATTCTTATTGTTTTTATTATTATTGTTATTATTATTATTGTTATTATTATGATTGTTATTATTACGATTGTTATTATTATGATTGTCATTATTATGATTGTTATTATTATGATTGTTATTAATATTGTTATTATTATTGTTCTTATTATTGTTGTTATTATTATTGTTCTTATTATTGTTGTTATTATTATTGTTATTATTACTGTTATTATTACTGTTATTATTACTGTTATTATTACTGTTATTATTACTGTTATTATTATTGTTATTATTGTTGTTATTATTATTGTTATTATTATTATTATTATTATTATTATTATTATTGTTATTATTATTATTATTATTATTGTTATTATTATTGTTATTATTATTGTTATTATTATTGTTATTATTATTATTATTATTATTGTTATTATTCTTGTTATTATTATTGTTATTCTTGTTATTATTCTTGTTATTATTATTCTTTTATTCTTCTTATTATTGTTATTATTATTCTTATTATTCTTCTTATTATTGTTATTATTATTATTATTATTATTATTATTATTATTATTATTATTATTATTATTATTATTATTATTATTATTATTATTATTATTTCAACTACTATTATTAAGCTACTTGTCAGTGGACCATGCTAAGGTTCGTATGGTTTGGGTCCGTCCCGCAGTTCAGTTCCTTAAGTATCCTCTGGGGTATTCAAACTTTGTTTTGGTACCTTTTTTGTCTCCGTTATTGCCTCTTAGGGAAGGTGATGCCGGAAGACTGTCGGATTAACAAGTGATCCTTTTTACCTTCTTCTTAATTTCTTAATTTTCTTCATTTTGTCTCCCCCACCATACTCTTAATAGTCATCCCTCCAACAACAAGTCAAGGTCTTTTGACCCACCTGTCTGATCATCTTACGCATGTGTGTTTACAAGGTGCAGAGTACAGCAAGGGAGCCAAAGCCAGACTAGCCACAGGCTAGGGGGGTTTCCATCGTGATCTAAGAGGGCGTCCCGCATGCCAGAGCATGTCACGAACCCACCGTGAGGTAGGTCCTGCCTCACTCCCCTAATTCTTTCTCCTTAGTGGGTACCTACCTATACCCACACGCACACCACATGCGTGCGGTTTCTGAGAGAGTGATCTCGGTTCGGGTCCCATATCCAGGTCCCCGCGCATGAACAAATGTGCCGAGATCGAGGCCTAACCTCCAGGCCCACACCTAGGTCCATATTTGAGGCTCAATCCTAGTCCAAAATCCAAGAAAAGGCCTACTCAAGGTCAAGGCCTAAGTTCTAGACCCAAGTCGATCTTCAGCTATAGGTCTAGGTTCAATCGAAGTTCAGATCTAGTCCAAGTCGGGTTCAACCTTTCTTAATCTAGCCAAGTCTAGGAATCATGACTCACAACTAAACCAAGATGCAGTTCAATCCTTTATACCAATCTAAGTCTAGGGAACCAGGTCATTCTCTGAGGCATCACCAAGGTGCACTCTCAATTCATAAGACCCATGAGGGTAGGTCTAGTCAGAACCCACATGGAACCACAACTAGTCACCAAGGTCCCCAGGCTACCAGTCATCCTGTTCCTAGTTCAGGAACTAGGGGTCACCAAGTCAATAAAACCCTTAACAACTTGAGTGATGAACTCGTCAGGCAAGCTATTTTGTGAGATCTAGCATATTGTTAAAAATTAAATGAACATGACCAAGGTAGGTCAAAAGTGCACAATCCCGAAACCAACAGTTGACTCGAATCGGGTTAACCTTCCTCTTAACCCTATTAACCAGTCGGTAAGGGATCAACCGAGTCATGGTCCCAAAAAAGGCTAGCTATCATGGAAAACTAGAGAGTCAGGTATTCGCTTAAACCCAAGAGTTCATCAAGCTAAGCCTCTGCTCATCAAATTGCACCCTCAGCAAATTCTGAGTACTATGAGTCCCTCTCAATCGAGCATCCTTGGAACTTACCAGAGTTCAGAGCCTTTTTACAATGCACAAGCCTTGCCAAACCCCATAGGAGCTCGAGTCGGCATCCAAGTCAAGGTCAAGGGACCTCTTTTGCCTCTGACAAACATAATCATGCCAAATCCACCCCCTCACGCAAGCTGTGATCACCAAAGCACTCATCATGACCCACTTCAGGTCCCAATCTAGGGGCATGGTCAGGGTCCTCTTGAATCTCGTGGTCATCCCAGTTTAGTGTGTTAGCCCTTACCAGCCGGGGCACATGTTCAGCTTCGAGCACAATTGGTTTCAGCCCAAACCTACCCATATCAGGCTTAGTCCATCCAAATAGCCCAAACCTATTGTCTATCATCTCGGTCAGTCCAGGCAACCCCATTAGCTCAAATCTACCATATCCTTGCTCAACCAACCCAGATCACACTACTCGTGCAAAATAAACCTCGCCAATTCATGGTGACTTTTGAATACACTCTCTCTAGGGAGCCCCTGCCTTTTCGAAAAGTCATATCTAAATACCTGAATCAAACTCCCGATGAATTGTTTCAACG
This sequence comes from Amborella trichopoda, assembly GCF_000471905.2. Next base: position 816,288 of record NW_006499583.1, on the reverse strand, counting down.
TTTTGTCGAACAATGTCACAGGACTAGACAACAACCAATAACCCTTGACGAATTGGTCGCCACCCTGGATTGCGCAAGGAAATAATTTATAATATAGCCAAAACCTCCCAAAGTGTACTTGCATTTGGAGTAGGAGAACGTGAAAGAAATCGTTGTTACATCGAAATGAAAGGATCCAAAGTTATCAATGAACAAATTGCATAATCCAATGCCACTTCTATGTAATATCCTCAAAATCCATCTAAATAAGCTAGTAACGAGTTTGCATGCTCTGCTACATGTAATTTACAAACAGGTTACGACAAGTATCAGTTATCACCTTGGAACGGTTGAACTAAACTATGGACTGTGGAGGTGTGTTGAAGGTTATTGTACATTAGCAGCTGCTATTCTATATGCGTCACGATGAAAGATTTCTATTTTTTATTTTTTTTGGGTAGATTAGTCGGGATTACATGCCCCCATCCATTTTGGAAAGAGTCAATTTTTTTAAAAATTAGTAATGAGAATGGAGGACCTGACTGAGACTCATAAGACTACCACCAAAACCACAACCCCATTCCCGCAATAGGATGTCGATCTCACTATGTATGTTATCGCTACACTCGCCTAATGGCTTCGGGCAAAACCCACATGCACCCACGACAAAAAGTCATAAAACCATGCACGGCTAAATTCAAGCGAAAATGAAGAAAGGTGAAACATGTTCATTTTTAAACGAAGGGTGTGGTTTCTATAAGGTTGCAACCCTAAACAATCCAAGTAATGCGCACCCCCAAATTTTATCACAATATGCAATTTTGGTGTAAAACATTACTAAGATTCTCTGAAAATCTATTTCCATATCGAATTATAAAATTTGGAGGTCCAAATATGGTTAAAATCAAGTAGGTTTATAAACATATGAAAATCTTGAAAACTGACGGTCTAGATAATGTGTTGAAAGATGCATTATTGTTGGTATTCAAAATCCTTTTTTTTTTTTTTCATATTCATTAATCTCGATGTCCAGATGATCAATTATAAAGTTTTTCAAAAAAGAGAACACACACTCTCTCTCTGTCGTGTGCATTTGTTGAGAATTCCTAATTCCTCTATCCAAAATCCCCAAAAGTTTGCATGCACCATTGGAGCGATGTTTGCATTTCCTTGGGTACCCTGTATTTTGTGACCTTATTTTTGAGATATAAAACACTCACAGTTTTGGCACATGCGAAATTCTTTTGTGAAAGTGTTTTTACATGAAAGAACTCTCCCACGTGATTAGGCATAGGAATTTTTTCATGCCAATTGGGTGTCACATGGTTTGAAAAAATGAGCTCAATCAATTGGTGTGAAATAACTCTCACACCTCATCACATGAAGAAGTTCTTACATGTGAAAAAACAAAATATATTCATTTATACCAAACCTGCAATTTAATCGCAAATTTAAGAAGCAAACATGCATGAGCGAATGTGGAAGCCAAAGTACCTATCTATGGAGGGAGCGAGTTACCTTGCTGAACTTTTGTTTAGCAAATCTACCAATATACCAAATGTCTCTGTTGCGAATGCCAAGGGCAATGACAAGGCATATCGAATATATGACGCGCAATTTTCTAAAGGGCTCTTTTGGAGACGAAAGAAGATATCACCTCATTCGGTAGGACAAGGTTTGCACACCAAAGAGAGCGGAAAGCTTAGGGGTGAGAAGATTGCCGCTAATGAATACAACACTGCTATGTAAATGGTGGTGGCGGAGTCTTACATGCAAACAACAGCTTTGCTGTAAAGTGCTCCTCTCAAAGTACGGTGTGGATGGTTTTGGGATGTGGATAAACAGAGGAGAGAGGAAGGAGAGTACCTCCCCTCTATGGAGAGATATTTATGCCCTCAAACAGAATGTAGATCGCAATGTTCGATGGCTGGTTGGCTCGGGAACTACGGTTTCATTATGGCACCATAAATGGTTGGGAGATGAATTCTTGAAATATGTCTATCCCCTCTTGTTTGATAAGGTCAATCTCCCCCTGGCAACGGCGGCAGAGTTGGTGGAAGTTAAAGGCAACATGCTAGTTGGAGTATCACTTTCCCTTATAACATAATTCATAGTTATCCTTATCTACCGCTTCTCAACCTGTTACAAGAGCTTGAGCAAACATTCATTAGGTAACATTATGAGTATGAAGTGGTTTGGAAAATTGAAAATGATGGCCAATTTTTTGTTAAGTCTGTCTATAGATTCCTTTTCTTTGACAGAGTAGGTTGGTCTCTTCCGAAGATAATGCAAATATGGAAATAGCCTATTCTTCATAAAGTGCAAGTTTTCCTTTGGTTAGCGACCCAAGATAAAGTCCTAACTGTTGATAACCTAATTTAAAGAGGGAAGGTTATCACAAATGTATGCCTAATGTGCAAGGAAGATGGCGAGAATGGGGTGCACCTGTTTATACATTGTTACTTTATATCCAAAATTTGGTGGTGGTGCTTTCAATTGCTGGGGACAAACCTAGCCTTACCACAATATGCCTTGGGCTTGATAGCTCAACTTGAGGTGCCTTTACCGAAAATTAGGAGCTCTATTTGGAAGATTCTTCGCAGTGTCATTTTGTGGGAAGTGTGGTTGGAGAGAAATCGGAGAACCTTTGAAGGGAAAGTTTGTAGCTATGACATGGTATTAAATAATATCAACCTCTCCCTATGGCCGTGGTTAGCTGTTACCAAGGAAGGCATGGGTTTATCTAAGGTTGATATTTTTATTAACCTCTCCAATCTTTTTCAATTGGATGTGCCAAAGATTAGACATTGAACCAGATGGAAGCCACCAGATCATGGAGTGCTAAAGTTGAATTTTGATGGGAGTTCGTTGGGCAACCTAGGTCCAGTTGGTTTCGGTGGTGCTATCCGGGATTGGCAAGGATATGTAATTGTCGCATATGCTTGACCGTGTGCAGTTACAATGGCAAATCATGTGGAACGTCTTGCGATTTTACATGGCCTGAAATTACTAGTGGCGAGAAATACAGTGGAAGGTGTTATCATTGAAGGGGATTCGATGGATGGATCAAATGGTGTAGAAAGAGCAACTCTTTCCTTGGCAACTTAAAGTCATCGGGATTCAAACCTATGAGCTGATATCCTCTTTGACCTTATCCTTAGCTCATGTGTACAGGGAGGCTAATAAATTAACTGATTCTTTAGCTAAAAGGGGTGTTGTTCTGGTTGCGCCTGTGACTATTGATGACCTTTGCTATTTTGTAATCTGGTTTAATATCAATAAAATTTGAACATTGTAAAAAAAAAAACATTGAAGAAACACCGCTATTTTCTGGTTGATCGGGAATTTGTCCCTGCCTTGGTCGATTAAATTGTTGTGCACGCAATTTCTATAGGGAAAAGTTTATATAGAGTCCAGGCTCTAAACAATCAAATTAGAGCCTACCTCAACAATTTCACTAGAAGAGGTTTTTTTGATGTCCAAATATCTTCAAATTGATCTTCTGGAAATAGTGTATTTTATAATGCATTTTTGGACCGTCAATTTTCAAGAATTTCAAGTTTTCACAGATTTATTGATCTAAACTATTTTTTAATCTTTAAATTTATCAATAAATATAAAATATCTTTTAATGCCATCACAAAAATTTTCGGTATTGAAACTACATTCTCCACACTATTTGAATGTAGGCTCTAATTTGATTGCATAGAGCCAAGGCTCTATACAAACGGCATGCATTTCTATAAGGTGTAGGATTTTATGAAAACAAAGTATAGCATCAAAATTTTTCATAATGACTTTAAAATTAATTTCCAACACCGACTATGAAATTTAAAGCTCAAAAAAATATATCGATCTTGAAGATATGTGAACACATTTTCAAAGGCGAAATAAATAACTTAGATAATATATTATTACAATATATATTATTTGTAGGACTTGGAATCCTAACTTTTTCACAAGTATCGTGGTCAATACCAAGATGACCAATTTAAAGATTCGAGGCCAAAACTGCATCTTCGGCATGTTACAAGGTGAGACTTTACTTGTTTCAATAGGGTAACCCTATGAAAGGATTTTCCAATTGTGAATCGCTGGTGTACAATTTGGTCCGGCGAGAATACGTTAGCACCTTGTATGATTGGAGGGGACTTTATCTCGCTTGATGACAGGAATCTCTCTGTGCTCTAATCCGCGGCCACATGTGAACCACAATCACCGCCTCCCCCCTTCTCTCTCTCTTCCGGTCGTCAACCCCACAAACATTATATGTCCTTCGTCAACTGCAAAGGAACCCCCGCCACTGTTCTTTTGCCCCTCTCTCTCTCCTCTGTTTCAAGAGAAAAGGTTTATTGTCTGTCATTCTATGGCGGATTCCTCCGCCCTCTGTTGTTCTTCTCTTTCCTCCTGTTCGCGAAGCTTTGCCAATCCCAAACCATTCTCCTCTTCTCAATTGTCCTCTTCCTGCTTTCTTAGATTGTTTCCAGGACCTCTCAAACCCTCTCTCCTCTTCAGAAGCTCTGCAAAGGACAATGATGGAGATGATTGGATTGGAGATGATCACTTTCGCTACCCCTGGGAGAAGGAACCGTCTCTCTCTGATAATGGTATTAGCCTTAACTGTTGTCTTGCTTCTCTCTTTTTTCTCCTCTTTTCTTGTACTCCTTATGGGTGTAGAACATAATTTGTTAGTTTTATGGATTTGGGTTTGATTTGGGGTCAATGAAATGAATCCTTTATGATAGGATAAGTCTTGCACAATTGCTTTTGATCTTTGATCATTCTCCTTGCTCTTAAATGCTTGTTCTTGCTGAATTCATCCCCACTGCAGTTACCCATTTCTCTGTTGCCCCTCACCACAGAATTGATTGATCATATGTTGAATGTGTCAAATGCAAATAAAAATAACTATTACTTTGGAACAATATAAATAACTAATTTGTGCACAATGTTAAAGAAAACTCGTGACATGTATATTGTAAGAAGGATACAGTAGGGTTTTCCTTTTTATGTGGTCAGGTTTTATTTGTTAGAAACTGTAGGACTAGTCTGGTCATTAGATTTCACACAGATTATTTAAGGGCAATTGTCTTTTTTTACTATTGATATTTTTAGGGTCCTAGGTTTTTTTTTGTTTTTATGATCTATTGTGAAGAAAGTTATAGAGAGGAGTAATTGTTTTTGAGACTGTTTTTTTTTTGGTGATTGCCCTGGCAGGCTATGAGAGAGCATAATCGATTAGACTCTTCTTTTTTATTTTACTGGTTTTTATTTGTTTTCCCCCCTCCATGGTGAAAAATAGTGTTATAGCTACAACATGATGCTATCAAAAGCATCTAAGGATCCAATTTTGGAGCATGTGGATGAAATATTTGAGAGATTCTAAAAAGGCGTGGAAGAATACCTTGGAAAATATATGATACATATAGAACAAGAATTATTGAGGGTATTATTACAACATGAGGAACAATAGTGCAAAAATTGGGGAGATAAAAAAATCGGTTTGTAATCTAATCATTAATCAAACACCACAACAAGCACCTAAAGACTCGAGGTTGAGACTCTAAGGCATAAAGAACAAGTGGTGTAGAGTACAAAAGATTTTGGCATTGTAGTTGCCTCCCAGGATTGCATGTTTTCATTGGTCGATCACAAATTCTACTCGTAAAAGGTGAAGATTTCTAGTTAGAACTGTTAAAAGTTCGTTGTTGTTTAAGTTCTAAGACCTAAGTTTCGTTTATTATTTGTATGGGCAGTTTTTTCTCCCTTCATATTTACTAATAATATATATGTTTTAAGAGGTGCCTAAGGGGCAAGCAGACCTCATGAAACTCTCTTTTAGAGAGATCTTTATTCATTCATGCCTGAATGGTAAGTATCCATATCCTTTTAAGTGGTTCCTAACATTGTACTAGGCTTGTGTGAGTCACTGAAATTTGGCAATCCTAGTTGTCTTCTTTCCCCTTTATCTTATACGCTAATGGATAAGGAAATTAAACTTGGAATCCTTTGTCTTCCTAAAAATTGTAGGAATACAAACCGCCTTGCTAATACTGAGTCCAATTATGTTGTATGGGCTCAATCTATGAAAGTATTGCTTGATGTAAGGGGGAAATTGAAATACTTGAATGAGGACAAGCTTAGTAAATCCGATAATAGATATGAACAATGGATGAATTAGAATTACATAATCATGATCTGGTTGTTGAGTATTATGGAACCCATACAAGTGCCAAGGTCATATTTCTTGATACAGCTAAAGAAATTTGAGACACCTTGAAAGAAACATGTTCATCAGATAATATATCTGTCCAGTGTATGTGTTTGAGAAAATGTTTCAATTTCAACAGGGTAATAAGAGTGTGGAGTGAGTATTATAGTACTCTCAGGGGTATGTGTGAAGGGTTGAATCTATGTTAGCCTATGTCGGTGATGTGGAATTACAGAAGAGGCATCATAAGAATTTAGGGTTGCCAAATTTTTATTTGGCTATAATCTTGAGTGCCATACTATATATGAACAGATCTTGGAAAGTAGTAAAATGCCCATCTCTCACTAATGTTTACACGTGCTTTAAATGTATCAATATATCTTCTCCCACTCCTTCCAACTCAAGTATTAATAATACACCAACATTGAATACAGTTGTAGGGAGAGGTGATGGAGATAGAGATCAGGGATGTGTTCATGACTCAAGAAGGGGCCAAGGTAGGGTTGATGGTGGCAAGGTTTGAGGTACTCTCAAGTGTATGCATTGTGAGTGCACAAATCATATGGTTGATAAGTATTGGGACAAGGCTCATAAGCTGCTTGGGAAAACCAGGTTGCTTACGCATCTGAAAGTGATGAGCTTTATCTGAATGGACCTAGTGATCGCTACCAACAGTCAGATTCTGGTGGTGCCTCTGTTGTTATTTCCAACGAAGAACATAATAAACTTGTTGAACAAGTACAACAGTAGATAGTTTCATCTTTCTCTTCTGCAACCCTTGCCAATTCAAGTACTTCTGCCTGGGGTATTGGGTTAGAAGCCTCTGAGCACATGACTGGTGAGTCCTTTGTTTTTGTATCTCTAAATATGTGCATTCTTAATTCCTCTGATATGCTGGTTGATAGATTGATGTCAGTATCTTGGCATAGTATAGTTATGCCTACTTCTTCCCTTTTCTTGTCAACTGTACTATACGTCCTAAATTTCCCTTTCAATTTATTATCGGTAACCAAATTAACGAAATCTCATCATTGCCCTGTAACCTTTTATCTTTTTTCTTGTGTTTTTCAAGTTCTAAAGAGGAAGAGGACGATTTGTGGTGGGTATGAGCCAGGTGGCTTGTACTAACTATTCTTCACTCTGATTCTCCTTTCGTATGCCATTGTTGGTTGGGTCATCCTTCTCTCTATAACTTGAAGTTGTTAGTCCCTCCTTTGGTGTCTGTCTTCTTTAGAGTGTGAAACTTGTCAGTTAGGAAAGCATCATAGAGTGTCCTTTTAACCTAGAGTTGACAAAATGGAGAATTGTTCCGTTTATAGTGGTTCATTCTGATATATGGGGTCCAGTTTGAGCATTAAGTTTGTCTTATCACTGGTACCTTGTAACTTTTGTGCATGATTATTCACGAATGACATGGTTATATTTAATAAAAGAGAGATCTGAGATTTTCTCCATTTTTAAATTGTTTCACAAAGAGATCCAAACTCAATTCAATAAGAATGCTTTGTAATAATGCTAAAGAGTATCTTTCTAGAGAATTTCACAGTCATTTTTGTAAAAAAGGGATTTTACACCAAACTTCTTGTGCACAAACTCCTCAATAGAATGGGGTTACTAAAAGAAATAATAGTACTTGCTTGAAGGAGCCCGTTTTCTGCTCACTTATATGCATCTTCCAAAGGTTTATTGGCGAGGTGCCTTGCTAACATCATGCTATTTAATTAATTGTATGCCCTCTTCAGTCTTAAATGGAGAAACACTACACTTGGTTCTCTTTCGTGATGCCTCATTGTTTGATATTCGTCCTTGAGTGTTTCCTTGAGTGTTTGGGTGTGTTTACTTTGTTCATATGTTAGGAACTAGCAAGGATAAGCTAGAGCCCCGGGCTGTTATGTCTGTCTCTCTCTGATGTTCATGCTTCCATGATGATTATCGTTGTTATCATCCTAGTTTACAAAAGAATTTGTTTGTCGTGTGTCACCTTCTTTGACAACACATCTTATTTTTCAAAAGAGAGTTGCTGCTTGATACAAATATTTTTTTATCTTGCTCCTAAAGAAGTCTCAAAGTCCTTGCCTTCCATGATTCCTCTTCGTATCCATGTTGATACTTCGTCTTGACCTGTTACCTGACTCCATTGAATCTAGGACTTCTACAAGTAATGATGTTTTCTAAAAGCAACCTTTTTACACTGGAAGAAAAATGTAGGGTTGACATCCCCCACCAACTTAGCCAACCAGTCAATTATCATCTTCGTTTACTAATCCACTTCCATCCTCTTCTGATGATGTACTTGTTGCCACACGTAAAGGTATAAGGTATTACAATCAACTTGCGATTGCACATTTTGTTACCTTTAAGAATTTGTCTTCATCATATGAAAGTTTTACTTGAGTTGTCTCATCCATTTCTGTTCCTAATACCTATCAAGAAACACTTCATCATACTGGGAGGAGAGCAATGGGAGAGGAGATGGATGCATTTCATTCACATGATACATGGGAACTTACCGAGTCATTAGCTGGAAAAAGGTCGTTGAGTATTGATGGGTTTATGCGGTCAATATAATGTGATGCCACCATAAAAAGATTAAAAGTCAGATTGGTAGCCAAGGGATACCCAAATATTTGGCATTGACTACTCTGAAATATTTTTCCCTGTTTTTAGACTTAATTCAGTTCGAGTGGTTATAATTGTGGCTGAAACAAGTGATGGCCATTGTGGCAGCTTGCTGTCAAAAATGATTTTCTTCATAGTAATTTACAAGAGGAGGTGTACATGGAGCAACCACTTGGGTTTGTTGCTTAGGGGGAGTCAGAGAAAGTAAGTTGAAGAAAGCCATTTACGGACTGAAATAGTCCCCATGTGCATGGTTTGAAAAACTCAATGAACTTGTTAGATTACATGGATTTCGGTACAGCCACAACCATGTAGATCATTCGGTATTTATTTAGAAAGAGGATTTCATAATGATTGTTTTAGTTGTCTATATTGATGATATTTTTGTCATTGCCAATGATAAAAAAGGAATTAGTCATTTGAAGAGACATTTAAAATAGTATGTTCGGGCGAAGGATTTAGGACAATTGTGGTTTTTCTAGGAATTGAAGTGGCCAGATCAAGCATGGCATTAGTTTATCACAAAGAAAAATGCATGACTGATTTGTTGAAAGAGATTGGAATGTTGGGTGGTACACCAGTGTATATGCCGTAGGATTCAAATAAAAAATTGTTGACCGTTTAGGGGAGTTGTTTGAGGATCTAGGAAGGAACAAAAGACTGGTAGGCAGGCTGATTTGTCAGACCATCACCACCCTGGTAATGCTTTGGCACTAAGTGTTGTGAGTTGGTTTATGCATGCTTCAAGGATTCCTCAGTGGTATGTTGTTCATAGGATTATAAGGTATCTCAAGGGAGCCCCAGGTCAAGGTTTGATTTACAAGCCAAATAATCATTTGGGCATTGAATGTTACTCACATGCTGATTGGGCGGGTTCACCATTTAATAGGCGGTCTACCACAGGTTATTTTACATTTTTGGTAGAAACTTGGTAATATGAAGAAAGCAAGAAAATAAAATTTTGTAGCTATATATAGTGTAGAGGCTATTGAATGTTACTCAGCTGATTGGGCAGGTTCACCATTTAACAGGCGGTCTACCACAGGTTATTGTACATTTATTGGTAGAAACTTGGTAATATGAAGAAAGCAAGAAATAAAATTTTGTGGACATATATAGTGCAGAGGCTAAATATAGAGCAATAGCATGTACTACATGTGTATTGATGTAGTTGAAAACACTGATGCAAGAGATGGGGTTTACTGTTGCTGAACCTATGAAGATGTATTGTGATAATAAATCTGCCACTTATAGAGCTAGTAATCCAGTGTTTCATGAAAGTACCAAGCATATTGAAGTAGATTATTATTTTATCGAAGAGAAAGTTGCTAGTGAGCAGGTGTTTACTCCATATATACAATCTGAGGATCAACTGGCAGACATCTCACCAAAAGCCATGGCCGTAATATGTTCTAAACTATTTATTCCATGTATGTTCTAAAATATTTGTTCCAAGCTAAGCATGGGAGACATTCATGCTCCAACTTGAGGGGGAGTGTTACTATTTAAGTTCTAGAACTTAAGTTTTCTTTGTTATTCGTATGGGCAGTTTTTGGTACTGTCACAATTTAATAATAATATATTACGAGTTTAAGGGGTGCATGAGGGCCAATCAGACCTTACGTCACTCTCTTCCCTCTCTCACATCTCGTATCTCTTTCTCTCCTCTCTCTCTCATGTATCTCTCTCTCTCTCTCCTCTCTCGCTTTCTATTTTCTCTGGCAGAAACAAAGTGGAGAAGAGAAGGAAAATTTTTGAATTACTTAGGCTTCAGGACGAACATATCTCAGCATCTGGTGAATGATGTAGTTAGACTGTGCTTCTTTTCTATATAGTTGGGGTTTATTTTTTAAGGGAACTGTTGGGTTACTTTGGTATTTAAATTCGTAATATATTTTAGGAGTATTTAGCTTATTCGTTATTGTAGATATTTTAAGGCCATGTGTGGCTTTTTTGTTGTGAGGTTTTAGGATATTTGGACTTTCCTTTTTCTATAAATATATCATCCATTGTGAAAATAAGGAATGAAGAAGAGTAATTGGTTTTGAGATTGCGAAGTGTTTTTTTGCGGTGGATTCCCTTGCAGGCTCTCAGACATTTTTAAAAAAGGCACAATTTTCTAGTTTTTTATTTGCTTTTCCCACTCTGCTGTGTCAGAAAGTAGAGGACTCTTCAATGCAAATCCATGTTCATTGGTCCTAAATGCTCATAATTATGTGCTCCATTTGGTTGCAAAGAGAAACAAGAGGGGAAAACAATTGGAAAAATGCCAACTTCGTAACAAAGTTATCAAATGCAAGATGCGGACTCGATGTCGTCGGGGATCGGATATGGGATGCGGCTTGATGCGGTCGCGAGGGGGGTGCATAACATGCATGTGGTCATTAAATTTTTTTTAAGAAAATAAAAAGGTACCAAAAATATAAGAATGCATAAAGCAACACAAATGTGTGATCTATGTGATAATAGAAATTTTATTTAAGTACTTTATGTAATACATTAGCTGACTGAGTTGCCTGATAACCTAATAATCTGATAAAGAGTAATAATTGTTGCATTATATGTAATACCAAGAAATCCATTCCATCCCAATAGTAATGACAATTAACAATTTAACATAACATCCAAATACCAAAAATACTTCATTATGATAAAGTTCACGACTACAACCTCACAGCCACATCCCAAACATAACTTTTAAACTCCAATGAGCAAAAGTTCATCCACATAAGAATATGAAAGATAATAAATACACTCAAGCTCAGTGAGTTAATAAGCCAACTCTCGAGTCTTAATCAGATTTGTCATGTGACAGTCCATCATGTGCATTGCCTCCATCCAAACACGAGGTTGAAGAGTTGTCATCAGCATTATCACCCTCTTCCACATGCATGTCTTTCTCGTCTATCGCCTCCGAGACAGCCTCCTCAATCTTTGGAATCATGTCGATGTGGGCCCAATTCCTTTCCCTTGTGATCTACTGCTAGGCCTTGCCGTAGCTTGCGCCTTGCCGTAGCTTGCTCGACATTCAACCATGGAAGGTCCTCACCCTCAAACACCTGCTCTAATCGTGGCTCTACTGTGCACGTACTTGTGCCCTTGGGTTCATCCAATGCAATTGGGTCCACAGTCATGCGTTTCAAGAACCTTACTTAGAACCATGGAAATAAGGTTCAAGGGATGCTTGGGGGGTTACATAACCCCCAAATCCTTTCTTCCCCTTTCCGTTGGAATGGGGTGGGGTTGGGAGAGGTTTGCCCCAGATTGTGGGCAAAATTTCCACCTACAAGCAGGTGGGCGCTTCGCCCCTTACACAATGCGGCCACATATGCGGCAGATATGTGTATGCAGTTGCATAATGCACTATGCGGCTGCATTTGTTAACATAACTTGCTATGGAAACTATGTGCTGATTACAAGGAGCAGAATTCATGAACATTTTCAGGGAACGTGATTGTGTTGCTGGTAGCAAGTGGAGGTCACAAACTTGGTAAGCTGAACTGGATTATATACAACAGGCAATATGTTTTTATCTGTTGTTTATGCACTAAGATTAAGGAGACCGGAGTGGGAACCATTATGTAGAAGGGATCAACTTTTCTTCTCTAGTTTATGGGTGATGTAATGGGAGAAGGGTATGTTCGGTTTCACATATTGGTCTGCCCTCATTCCTTGCTTGACTTCTGTCTTGAACTTCATAATGTTTGTAGAGATGCATGTGTAACCTTCCTCGGCTAACTTAGCCTCATATAATATCCATGTAGCAAGAGAGGATGCTGTTGCAAACTAATTAGAGTAAAGAACCCACCTTCACGTGATTCTAGCTTTCTGCATATGGTTGGCGGGATGGTGTAGTATGTACTTCGATGCACTTTTGACCTCTCTTCTAAGCGGTAATTATAAGGTGTGGAGCTTTGATGTGAGGGTAGACTATCTAGCTTGGGATTCCTAGAAGAACTATTAGCTGATCCTAAGAGGACTTCCAATGGCATGCCCACTTCCAATTTTGACACATCTTATCACCAGTAAAGAGTATGGGTTGACAAAACATATAAGTGAGCTAGGTTCAGACATACAGATGTAGCTTATGAGGTTACTCGAGGAGGAGGTTAGAGTTTGTCTTTGACATCTTTATTTCCTGAACAATCTTCCAATGTGGAGTCAGATGATGTCTTAATTGCTGGGGGATCATGTTCCCCTTATTTCTTCTCCTCCATTTGTGACCATTCTTCTATTCATCTTGGTAAGAAGCCATAGGATATACTTAACAAGAAAGCAAAATCTTTTATGCGCATTCATTAAACAGTTTTTCAAAATATTTTATGTCCATTCCTCACAGCTGTGTTGATGTTAAATTATGCATTTGTGGGGTAAGTGTGCATGTGATATTAGATAATCCTAGGAGACCACCCTTCCTTGTATCCTTCTAGTGCAAGCATGCATGCTTCAGTAATTTTAATGTGATCCAGTGCAGCGATGCTCGTCAAACACATCCAATGAACCCTCAGCACATTTTCCATGTGATTTAACTCTGTTGTGTTGAATGTTTGTCAGTCCCTTGTTGCAGAGGAATGTGTTGTTACTGTGAGCTTGTACATGTAATTTTTTGCCACGTTGGTAGTTAATCTGTCTGTGCTTTTCAGATTTCCCCTTCATGCTTGACATGTTTGCATCATGAAACCCATGTATGGCAGGAGATTTTGTTTTGTCTCAGAAGTGATTGATCCCCTTCATGCTTGACATGTTTGCATCATGAAACCCATGTATGGCAGGAGATTTTGTTTTGTCTCAGAAGTGATTGATCTTCTTTTGCATATTCTGTTAGAAGTTTTTGTGCCATAACTTTGAACATGACACCAGTTCTTTCAGAAAACTTTGCCCCAAAGTAGTTTTTATTATATTGACAAGAGATTTTGCACTGACCCTATCATAGTTGTTGTCCTCGTGAAGTTTGAGAGCTGATTATAGCTGCTGTTGCAGATATTCAGTGGGTACAATGTGACAGAGTAACACTGTTCACTGCAGATGGACTTGTGAACATAGGAGGCTCTCTAATTCCTCAGCGAGTTCAGTCTTCAGATGTATGATTCATTTCTCTACATAATTGTAATTGAATCTTCTGATTTAATTAAATTTCTGCAATAGGTGGAAATAGATGTTTCAAGAACCTTATGTCTTGAAGGTTGAATCCTCCGTTTCCTGGAGGGGGATTTCCTAGCTTCATAATCACCATATAGATAAACAGTTGGAAGGTAGGAGTGACATAAGAAATGGGGATTCACCCCATAATGTGAACGGGATTGAAGTGACACTATCTACTTTTTGACCCCTGGCATCAATCCTTCAGAAGCTTTTCTACGCGTTGTAACTGCTAGAAACCTTTATTTGTTTCAACCATGTTCCTGGTCAGTCATGTTTTCGAGCCTACTAAACTTCTTGCTGCCTAATGGTTGTCAATATCAACTGTCTTCTATTTCATTATGCATCTATCAGGGAATGTATACAGTACTTGTTTTTTGCATAGCTGTTGGTATACGATTGCATGTGCCACTGCTTTGACACAGAACTTGTCATTTGGTTTTGTCTAACAATCCCTTCACCAGCAATGACACCATAGTGCTAAAAAATTTTATATTATAAACCTGTGGATTTTCTAAGAAATATGTCGTCTTTTACATGACTCAAATAACGTATTCTGTTTTCCTCTGTAATACCTGTCCTGTGTGCAGAAGAAGCTTGGAAAAGGAAAGGCCTCACCAAGATTCCAGCGTTTCCAGGAAAGGGACTACATGGACCCCAAGCAGGGTCTCTGTCTGGGCGCACTTTTTGATATTGCAGCGACGAATGTAAGCAAATTTCATGCTTCTTGATCCATACCATAATTCATGGTATGAACAACTGAACTGATGTAACTATGACTATAACAATTTTACTAGGGACTGAATATGGGAAGGCGATTTTGCATCTTTGGGTTCTGCCGTTCCATTGAGATGCTGAGTGACGTTGTTGAAGATGCCGTAATAGAACATGGTGGAGAGGTATAGTATTATTGACTTTTCTTGTGTTATAGCTATTCATTTTCCTTTTCTGGATGTAAGTTAGTGTCGTGTGGAGTAATTCGATAAGGGGTGCAATGATTGCTATGTGGTGTATCATAGTGGACTTTGTGAATGGTTGCTAAGTATGAGAAGTTTCATCTATGAACCAATATCTTTAAAAGCAGATGCTCTCTTGCCAATTCTACATAAAAGATAAAATCTGTAAGCCTACAGAAAATTCGAAAAGGCCAAGGAAGAAATGAGTAGTATGTTTGCCATCTGCGCGTGTCTGTCTTTTTGGAACATGCTAACTCTATTGAACTAAAGAAATTAAGTACAAAGATAGGCAAGGAGGGGGGTTAAACACACAGATGGGTTTCAACCAAAAAAATAGGCTACCCACAGACGGGTGCCCCTATACAATAAGCATAGCTGCAACAGAGTGCTATACAGTATCTGCTTAGGGAACCCAAAAAGCCGGCCCGAAGCTGAGAGGGGGGCTTCAGGCTTGAAAACCAGGTCCTTGCGCAGTTGGAAAAAAAATCTTCCTAAGTCTTTTTGCCCAAAGAAGACACACATGTGTCTGTGTGTCTACATGCATAAATCTATATATGTTTACATTAGTACCTGCAAGTGTACATTTAGCATAATTTAAAAATATAATACAAAAGAAAACAAAATACAATTATAATATTATGCATTATGATATGGTGTATATATATGTATAATTTGTTGGATGCCTATAGTTCTTACTATACAAGCTTTACGATATATTTCTAGGTATGCTAGATGGGATACTGGTATCAGTGTCCATATCATGTATTTTGAGAAATGCTGGGTCATGTTCTTGTTCTATATATCCCATGCCCATCTAGTGTTCCATGTCTGGGCATCTTATGTACTGATGAACTTTTGTAGTTACAGTAGGTTTATCCATATAAAATGCGAAGATCATTGCGATGTCATGGCTTATTTCTTTCTTCTATTTGTAAGTACCTATTTTCTACTAATAACAAGTGCAATATGCAAGAGCGACTTCACTGTAACAAGGGATGATCACTGTCAATGATGACAGGGTAGGTTGGATTGGTCAATATGTCATATTTAAATTAGAAATACATAGGCTGATCTGATATAGCTCTACCATGATTAATATCGGACATCCAATATTAATTTGTCAACTAGTGTTTCTGTCGATCTAGGGCAAAATGGCCACGAAGGTCCAGGATGTTTGGTCCTTCAAGCTACAACAAAAGTTTTACACAAGCATAGAAAATTTTTGTTTTTAACTTACTCTTTTCTACTAAGGCTTTTTCTTATTTGAAAATTGATAACTAGTAATGTTCTAGTGACTGCTATACACCAGATTCACAGTTGTGTTTAGAGCTCGAGTGTCTGCTGGCAAGTTTGGGTTATAATGTCCATATATTTCCAAAGGATTACCTAGGAATACCATACATGGGAGCAGGACACTTCTGTTGGAGGATTTTCCCTTCTAAGTTTCAGATAAAGTTGCTGTGCTGGCTCTCTGCAATTTTCATTCCGATCTTACAATGAAAATAAATATTTGGCTGTACTTCTAATCAAATTTGTATTTCAAGCATATTGCCAACTTGTCATATTTTATATCTATCCTACTTTTTGTGACCTTGCTCAGTATTTCAGTTGGATTGAATCAATCTTCATACTATTCTGGAAGATGTAGAGTATTATAGCTTTTTGTCGGATTCTGCAATATTCATACTATTCTGGGAGATGTAGAGTATTATAACTTTTTGTCTGATTTTCCAATGGTCACAAATCCTCATTTCATTAGAAACATTGTTGCAATGTGTTAGAATGGAAAGAAAAACAAAAGTAACATGAACTATCACCTCCTTTGGAATATTGTAAGAGTCTTCCACTGCTATTAGGCAGGCCCATTTATGTTGTTCAAGATGTTGTCCTCTGAAGTACTTCAGTTTCCTGGTTTATTTCAAACATTTCATCTTCTTATCACTTGTATGCCTTTGGTTTCTTATCTATGTTTTCCAAATGACCATATGCCTGGTCATCTCAGTAATGTAGTTTCAAGAGAAAATACATAATATTATGGTTGTTCCTTTTACTGGGATTGAAGAGCTCATTTTTACACCCAATTTTAACTCTGTCAGGACTTTCTCATGATCATCTTGTCTTTTGGAAGACCAAACCATCATCCTCTTCCTCGGCCCATCTTCAGTCTTTTCAATTTTCTATATGTTATGAGCAATTACTCGTTTTCTATGTTACAAACACAAAAGACACTTGAGTTAATGCTTGCTTCAGATATATTGTCTGACAATCTCCTTAAAAATAGCTGTGGTTGGATGTGACCGTCGAATCCAAACATATCAATGCGTATATATGTGTATTATTCACATATTGACATAGGATGTTAATACATAAACAGAATTAGTTACATATGAGATGCCCATGTTTGAAATAAGGACATGCACGTCCAGTCTCTGAGCATAAGTATGTAATTCTGTATCTGGACATGTATCCTTCCATAACATGCTGAAGACACATATTCAGAGAAGTAACCGTGTGTCTCGGGTGCTGGCTCACCTTTCCATATCAATATGAGTAGATTGCAATTGCTGAAAGTGCTCTTGTTGATGTATTCAATTACTTACATATTAGCACGTCACTATTCTCTCTCTCTCCCTCTGACACACACACACAGAAAATCCACCAGAGAAGAAACCTGTTGAAATGTCCTGAGGACCCCACGGTGTCAATCTTCACTGTTCATCATCTATGATTCCATTTGGTCTACCATATCCCATACAACAATGGTGTATGCTATGGTATCCTTTCTTTATCCTTCAAAACTGCCAAATGTTAAAGTTCAAGTACTTTTCATATTTAATGGTGCTTATCACAATTGTTTCAATTTTTAGGTTGTGACAACAGAAAAAGCAAGTGAAGGAGGGTTGCAGGAGAAATTGACTATGACGGTAGCGGTTCCATTGTTATGGGGTGTTCCGCCTGCCTCCGAGTCGCTCCATGTGGCTGTACGAAGCGGGGGAGGAATAGTGGAGAAGGTTTATTGGCAGTGGGACTTCTTTTAATCAACCCCACCCCCAAATTCCACTCTCTGCATTCTGCGTGTATATAATGTAGTCTGATCTCATTTGAATCACCCATTCTATTGTTCCTTTCCCCATCATGAATTCAAAAGGTAAAGACTCGAAGTTAATGTACATGGATGGGTTCTTGAAGGTCTTAATTGATCTGTTCAATTATGTACGCTCACATATCACAACGTAAAATATATTTCTTTGGACTGTGAAGAAAGTGTAGCCTGTTCGGTCAGTATCATCTGTTCGATGCATGGTTGGTGGTGGTGAGAGTGGGTCCCATTACGACATGACATGACTGTAGTGATTCGCGCACACTTTCCATCACCCTTGATCATTTCATTCATAGCCCTACCTAAAGACTACATATTATTTAATAGTCTTTCAAATGAGAAAATGCCAAGGCATTTTGGAAGGTGGCATTTTCTAAGAAAGGTTGTTGCCAAGGTTTTAAAAATTGGTGATTTGGATCAGAAAGCAGCCTCCCGCACCCTCGTCCATCCAATCACCTTATCCTCTGATGAGAGCTCGTTACTCTCATTTGAGGAAAATCACCCCAACAGTGGATAGGATGAGGTGCATTCTCTCTATTGGCGACCTCACTGAAGTTGCTTCGCCATGCCCTGAAGGTGTTATGATTCCTTGTGATGACAATTGGATGTTCTCTTCATGTCTCGAATGCCTCTTATATTCTCTCTCAATGATGATGTGATCTTGTTGTCTTATGAGAATTTCACATTCTCATTCGATGATGAGGATATCCATGCCTTGAAAAATGAAGTGGGCTCATCAATGATGTTGAAGCGGCAGCAGTCGAACCCATGATCGAAAGTTCTATGTGATGGGCAAATTCTGTTGGAGTGTCACCCCAAATGAAGAAGGTTATGAGGCAATCAGTCTCAAAGCCTCCATTATCCCTTCGCTCCCCAATAATGAGCTACTTGACCCTTCAAGGGAAAAAGAACCTTTAAGCATGGTCATTGTTAATATCATGGTGATCGATGAGGCATCAAAATCCTATGGAGACGAGATTGCGTAGCTCAAGGCCACATTAAGACAATTGCAAGCCAAGATGAGGTCAAATGATGAAATGTTGAAAACCATTTGCCAAGAGGTGTTGGTGTCCCATGAGGTCGAGCATACTCCCTCAGCACACCAAACTTTCTTTACCATCTCCCAACCACCATGTCGGCCCATTGAAACGATGTATCAAAAGAAGAGTTGTTCCCACCCACACCTCTCTCACTCTTGGTCCCTTCTCCATCAACCCAGGTTGTGGATGAGGAACTAGTGAAGAACATAGTGGCACAAGCAGTGAAAAGATATAATGTTGCAATGGGGAAAGAGCCGATTCCTTACCAAAAACCTTATCCAGCTCATGTTGACCAAACTCCATTCCCACAAGGTTACCAATGACCTAATTTCCCCAAGTACGGTGGCACCAGCTCGTCGCAACAACATATAGCCCAATTTGTCTCCACTTGTGGAAATACAGCAAGCAATGAGCATCTCTTGCTCCGACAATTTGTGGGGACCTTTACAAGAGCCACATTCAAGTGGTACTCTAGATTACCGCTAGAATCAATTTCATCATGAGAACAAATGGAGAGAGAGTTCCTCAAACGCTTCTATGACATAGGAAAGAATGTGCAGCTTTATGAACTTCTTGATGTGAAGCAAAAATGACATGAGCAAGTGATAGAGTACATCAGAAGGTGGCGCAATCTGGCCATCAATTTGCCCACTCCAATGAGCGAGCTTCAAGAAGTCGAATACTGTGTAGAAAGAATGCATCAAGAATTGTCAATGCATGTCAACGCAATATGTCCCTCCACATTCACCAAAATGATTGACAAAGCAGCACGAATGGAAGTTTTGTTTTAATATCATGGCAAGATGTCAGAGCCTTTCACAATGGTTGAGTATAATGATCAATCGGCAGCTACCATGCCAGATACCATGCACTCTTTGTGTTAAAACTGACACGAGTTATTCCTTAGACGAAGGCATGGTCCTCAAGTTGCTTGAAGCTCTCATATCTAAGGGAATGATCTACCCACATCAAAGAGGCTGGAGGAAGTCGGAAGGGACGACGACTCTAATTACTGTCGATACCATAGAATGCTTGGTCATATGACCGAAGATTGTCGTGCCACTAAAGACATCATCTAAAATTTGATAAACAATGGGTGATTAAACTTTGAGCCCAATCCTATGTGTGATGAATCATGATCCTAGCAGTCCGCGCTGCAAGACACTCAACTGCATAGCCTCAGTCCAAGCTATACGACCCTAAACTATGGCATATATCTTGGGCGCATGACGTTAAACTGCATCACATCATCGTCCTGGTGGCATGACATTAAACCGCATCACACAGCGGTCCGCGCTGCAAGACCCTAAACTACATAGCCTTGGTCCGAGCTACACGGCCCTAAACAATGGCACACGTCTTAGCCACATGACATTAAACTGCATCACATCACGATCTGCACTGCATGACCCTAAACTACGTGGCATTGGTCCAAGCTATACAACCCTAAACTATAGAAACTATAGCACAAGTCTTGGTTGCACGACGTTAAACTGCATAGCACATGTCCTGGCCGCATGACGTTAAACTGCATCGTATCATCGTCCTAGCCACAAGATGTTAAACTACATGGCATCACCCGTCCCCAATCACGATGTTAAACTGCATGACACTCGGTCCAAAATGCACGACCTTAAACTGCGTGGCACTAGTCCAAGCTATACGACTTTAAACTATAGCACACGTTCTAGTGGCAAGACGTTAAATTGCATAACACTGGGTCTCTCGAAGGCATGACCTTAAACTTGCCTGTATTAGATCTTGGTGAATGACCTTAAAACACACAACCTTACGGTATCGAAGGCACGACCCTAAACTTACATCCATTACATCTTGGTAGATCACCTTAAAAATACACCAACTCGACGGTCATGGCGGCATGACCTTAAACACGCCTCCCTATAGTCACGACGGCATGACCTTAAAAATGTTTCCTAAAAACGACAGACATAACACAAAGGTTTCAATGATATAGATGCATGTGTGGTGAATGTATATTTCTGTGTTGTGTTCATGCTATTACAGGTTATTGATGTGAATGCTTTTTGCAAATGTCAATTTCTATGTTTTAAATTATACGGTATGTCCTGTAAAGGCAATTGCAATTGTTATGGTGATGAAGACTTTTTCAACAGTTTGTGTAATAAAAACTTATTTTTTCATGCATTTAATGAAGGTTCAGAGTATGTGTGAGCATTTCGTGAACACTATTTTGACACAGTTATCGCAACGTCAAGTATGAATCCGAGACAGATTGTCAATTGGAATCCTATAGAGGAGGCCCAATTCATTGACCTCTTTTTGAAAGAGGTCAAGTAAGGGGATGGCCTCAAGCAAGGCGCCTAGAACCGGATGACACTGGTCATGGAAAGCTAATATGGGAACTCGTTTAACTTGGAGCGGCTGAAGAGTATTCAGGTGATATCAAAATTAAAAAAAGGGTTTTGTCTATTCCATCCAAAAAGAGGGGGAAATGCAAATTTATTTGCAGCATTTTCCAAAGTATTGTTTTCCATCGTTGAGTGCGCATTGATCCTTTGTTTAGATCCCGACGAAAATCAGGTTTCTGTGCGCAATGTATCACATCCACCTCTTCCATTTGATCATTATTTGGATCGTGAGTAGTCCTGGCACCCGTATGAGTAAAGGTATTCGTATTCTCCTTGTTATCAGCATAATAACCAAAAGTTTGGCTTTTCTTGAACGCATTTGAGAATACTCTACAAATTCTTCCTCATCTTCTCCTGCCTCTTATTCCAAATCGATAGTTAATCTGTATAACCGTCGAGCTATCTTTTTCTTTATTTCTTGAATTTCACTAGATTTATTCCTATGTTCTTGATCATTTAGATCACAAAGAAGGAGACAGTGGATTCTATTTATCCAAACTTTTTTTCCGGAATTATATGTCGAAGTGTTTGGATCATTTATAATTGAATTTGAATACAATTCTTTTATTGTTCCATGGTATGATCCGTTTAAAAAGGGATCATACATTTTGGGTAAGCATTCTTTTTCATCCCGATCGTTGCATAATTTGACCTTTTTTTTGAGCAAATCCAAAACAATATGTCCCCTGTATAGAGCTTCTATTCGATTTATGAACTCCTTTGCTTACCTTATCCCTTTTTTGTTCATTTGTAGAAACCCAATGATTATACATATTTTTGTCTTTGGGATATAGTTCTTTCATACCACATAAATACATTTTTTTTGTATCATTTCCCCAAAAACTGAAAAACTGGGAGGATATGTGAAAGATACTGCTCGTTTTCCATCACTTGAACATGTTGACATTTCATTTCTTACAGTATTTGCAAATTGATTATTTTCTATATATCGAAATGGTTGATTCCATCGTTGATAGTTGAAAAGAAAAACAATAAAGGGTTTTTCAAACTAGAATAATTTTTTTTCTTCTTTAAGTCTAAGTGCTTTCAACTCCTAATCTTCCTGATTCTCATCTCCATATGCAGTATTATCTTCCTGATCCTGATATACAGTCTTATTGTTATACCATCTTTCTTGGAGGTTGTAGTGATCCTTTGTTTTTTTCTTTTCCATTTACTCATTTTCTTTCATCTATTTTGTCTGGATCGCCCTTTTCTTCTGAACAAAAAAGGGATGGGTCATCTTCGGTTGATCCCTATTTTTACCCTTCGTTTCGGAAATTCTTTATATTTCTACATCCATTTCTTCCTCAGTTTCCCTTGCTTCTGTGGTTTCTTTCAGTTTCTTTCAGTTTCTTAGTGAAAATAAGCGATGGTATTATGCCTAAATAGTAGACACAGGTGATAAACAAGATAATACTCAAGATTCGAGACATTGGCTTTCTCAATTCTGACACAAGGTACTTAATGTACTTATTCAATCTAATAGAATGATTTTGCCGTATCCAGAATAATACCAATCCAACCTATTTCATGAATAAAATGTGACCGATTAACCAACCAACAAAACTACTTGTTACAAATAAGATCTTGTTGCAAGCTAGAGCAGTTTAGGTCAGTGTACGTGGAAGTAAAACAAATTTTGAGACCATCAGATTTTGGGTAAGATCAATCTAGAAATATGATTACTGTCGATCCAGCCATATGGGCTTAGTGTACAACGGTGGGTTCAAAACGCCTTTGTTGTATATTCCTTTGTGGTTATGCATGTGTTGGGTGCAATGTTCAGACAATTTCAACACGTGTTCTCTATTTACAGAAGTATAGTTTTGCCAATAAATATGTGGCAAGCCTTTGCTTATATATTTCAATGAATTGGACAAGATATTTGGCATTGGGTGGCGGATGGAGCAGTTTAGTAAGGGGAAGGTGGCTGCTGCTATTCCAGGAAGGAAAAACAGGGAGCGTTGCACATGGATCGTTGAAGCCATATAGAAGGGGAGAGAAATAGGTGTTGATGTCTAGCTAAAGGCATCTCGGACATTATGTTTGGTTGTTTGAATTTTGGATGGTTGGACAAGCTTTAATTTCCTATAGCTAATACATCAGGGTCGGTGTTGTTCTCCATGTAGATGCACTTTTCCCTAAATTTCATATCTTCGAAGTCATCAAAAAGGCGCTTAAAGTGTGAAATTTGACTATTAGCACCCAAATCTACCCACCATCCTTTGATGTCCTAGTTAGCAAGGAAGCACTCCTAGAATACACAAACAATTTCACACATCTTGCTCCCATTTCTTTATACTTCAGATTTTGTAGGTTTTGTTTCTATGGCCAGCAATTTGTGAAGTGACATAGCTGACTACAAATGAACCATTTTAGCAATCCTTGTTTGATTGTATGGCTTGGATCATTTACTTTTGAACCTATTGTTCCTAGTATTAAAGTTTCCTAAAAAAATTTTGTTCTTAAGCTTGAGTTGGCTAGGTTTAGAAGGACCTTGAGTAAACATAAGCTCACTCATTTTTTCTTTGTTCTTATGTTTTTGTTATAATGCCAATTGCATGGATAGGTCCCCTTAAACTAAGGAATTTTACATCAATCGGAGTGTTATAATTACTATCCTCCATATAGGTGGAAGACTGTATAAAATTGGACACTTGCATATGCTTAAGAACTTCATTCTCGACAAAGGTTAGGCCCTTAACCATAACGAGCACTTTAATTACATAGTTCACCATGTTGTCGCCCTCCTTCATTTTAAAGGTGTAATGATCTAGAGGTGAGTTTCTGATGTTGTGTCATATCTTGTCTTTATTGCCTCTAGCACTTTTTTGTATGATTCGTAATGTTCAAATACCCTAATAAGATCATCTTGCATTAATGTTAGCATCGATGTCTTACATATGAGGTCATTATCGAGGAATTCTTTTAATTTTTCTTTTCTTCTTCAGTGGCTTTATCACTAATGGCTGGTAGGTCTCTTTTAGAGCATATAAAAATTCTATTTTGGATGAGGAGATATTTTATCTTCCTCTTTCACTTGTTAAAGTTGGTCCCATTTAATTTTTTTATATTTTTTAAAGTTCTATCATTACAAGTCTACTTGCAATGAAACAGACTTAGTAAGTTATATGTGATTTGCCTAAATAGTTTCTAGCTTCTAAATGAAATAAGACTGTTAAAGAGACTAACCATAAGTAACAAAATTTCAATATGTGATTTGTGCCTATAGAAAGAGAGCCACAAATAGCAATTATGTAGTGACAACTATTAGTCATCAATCCATGCCTTAACAAAAAACTTTTCGTGTTTTTTCTAAGAGGAAGCTCCTAAATAAATAAACTAATAATGTATTTATCAAAACAACAATAATTTATTTTTAAATTTTAAGGGAGCACGAGAGAAGCATTAAATGGTTGAAAGAAATAATAAGAATAATGGTTGGTTCATAAGAGTGTCCCTTGCCTCCTCTTTTTTTTCTTTTGGTATGTTAACTCCTAAATCTCTCTCACTAGGTTCTACTTCTCTAAGTTCGTACTTAATCACACCTAAAATGTCCCCAAGCAAAAGGTTAAAGAGAATAATGAAAGATAATGTGTTTATAGAATTATAGTGGGCAAAATGACAACTGTGCAAGAGAGATATAAATCATCCGGAGTGACCACTAGAAGATAAAAGATAATAAATGACTAGAAACTTGGAAACTCAAGGCCTAAAAATAGGAGATAAAGATTAATGCAGATGTTTATCTTAAAATTGGAAACTAATAGATTTTAACTCTAATAATCTCCTTTGTTTACTATAAATCCAGAGAACATAGAAAAGACAACAATCTCACTATTTTACTGCAGATCACGGGAACACATAAAACTAATAAAATCCTTTCTTTAAGTCAAATAGAACATAGAAATGCTGGCCCGTAATAATTTTTTTGGGAAATAGAATTTAATTGTAATTTTTAGGAGAATACAATTTTTAACATATAGATTATTAATTTGTTAAAATAGATAAATTTTAAAACTAGAAATAAAATATTTGAGCTTTTGATTTTAGTTTATTTTTTGAAAGACTATTATTTATGGTGTAGATCTACACTTTTTTCGGTAAATGATGTAGATGTCCCCGCATAGTAATAGGTGAGGGCTTCGACGCACCAAACAATTCTCCCTAAATTAATATCAATATCTCACTATAATAAACATATGAATTAAATAACTTTAGTATTATTTAGATTCGTCCCCACCGGGGTTGGTAGGAAACAAAAATTAACATAAAAAAAAGAGGGGCAAAAATCATACAATAACCTGGTTCACTCTGATACCATTGAAAGCTAATTTTTGTATGCGAGCAAGGATGCGTGAAAAAAGATCGTTAGTTTTTGGGTACCCATGTTTAGAATAAAATCTGCAAAGTGCATTCCGTGGCGGAAAAATTATGTGAAGTTCATATTAAAATCGTTCTTCTTAATTCTTAATAATCTCAAACTAAAACTAATTATATGTCCCAACATCCATTACAAAATAAATAATAATAATACTAATAATAAGGACCCGGTTTCTATGCGGCCAAGCCTGCATATGTAGAAATGCAAGCCTTTTAATAAATCTATTTTTGAGATGGATTTTTTGACATAATTTTTAAAGATATGTAATCTCAACATGGAGATCATGGATATGAAAAAATAAATAAATTTTTAAAACAAAAAATAACAATTTTAGTAAGAAAACATTTCGACTGTTAGTTTCCATTGTTTTTAAATGGAACACCTACTTGCATCTATCTTTAAGATGGATGCTTTACACTTTTTGGACCACATATGTAGTCATGCGGTCGAGCTCGTATGAAATAATTTTCTTAATAATAATAGGGAAAGTTGTGTCGTGCGGTTGGACTGCATTTTTCCATATACGGTCTAGAAAGTGTAAAGCATCCATCTTAAAGATGGATGCAAGTGGGTGTTCCATCTCAAAAACAATGGGAACTAACGATCCGAAGGTTTTCTTACTAGAATTAATATTTTTAGTTTTTAAAATTTATTTATTTTTCATATTCATGATCTCTATGTTATAGATTACTTGTTCCTAAAAATTAAGTCTTAAAATCCATCAAAATTTTTTTTTATTAAGAAACCCGCATTTCTACATATGCAGGCTTGGCCATATAGAATAGAGTCGTAATAATAGTTACACGCAGTGGTTTAAAAAATGGATCGGTGCCCCTAATTGGGCACCCCGAAAACCCATCCGGATATGTAAATCGGTGGTTCGGATCGGGAATCAGCCAAATCGGTCGGATTCAGACGTTTAAAAAAAAATTAGAAAAACTTATTAAAAGTCATTATAAATGTTATTTTTTAGGAATCCAATAAGAAATGAGGGAACTACATTAATAAATTTTATTTTTTTGCATCAACATGTGAATATTAAGATGTTATTTCTCTGTATGAAAATTCTCATCAAACATTTATTAAAACCTAACTAAATACAATATTATATATCGGAATTATAATTATTTTTTTATATTTTATTATTTTATCACCATTTTACAATACAAATAAGAATAAATTTGAAATTTGTCTTATAATATCCTCTAATTTAAAAATCTAATTTACAAATATAACAAAAAATAATACATTGCATAAGTTATAATGTAAATATATTAATAAATAAAATATAAGATTTGATTGTCATTGTAATTAGTATAACTATTAATTAATATTATTATAAATGTAAATCAAAAAAATAGGGTATGACCCTCATAAAAAATAAAAAAATGCACTAAGTACTTAGAAACACAAAATCCTTTTTTCTTTATTTTTTTATTTTTATAAATATTGATAGAATGTAAAGTGGAACACAATATTTTAGATCATTTTTTATTGTTCACAAAGAAAATATTTTAAATCTAAAAGTATTCCATAAGTAAGCTTTTTCCACCTAAGGGATTAAATGTACATTGTGATCCTACAAAACTGTGGTACAAGCACTCTTTGTTATGTCCCCAGGATTCCACCACTTGTGTGGTACGATTCTTGAGTTACGTGCTTTAATATATTAGTATGTTAGTTTTCCTATTTAAAGAAGCAAAACAATCATGCATCGAAGATTTAGGACTTGAACAAATACATATAAAAACCATCGAGACATCCTCGGGAGTACGTGCAGGGGTCGGCGCTTTTAAATTGCACGGTAGGTAGTGGGTTAGTGAGCTGTTGTTTTTACTAAAAAAATATAAAAATCGCCGAGGTGGTAGTGGGTGAGCAACTATTTTTACTAAAAAAAATTTGATTGGCGGCAGGTTAAACAAAATTTGAAAATTGTCGAGCTGGCTGTAGGTGGGGGTGAGCCGCTATTATTATTAAACAAATTTGAAAATTCACGTGGTGGTATAACCTTTTCATGATATCATAATCGGTAATGCATTCGATATGTGACCTTTTCATGATATCATAATCGGTAACGCATTCGATATGTGACGTCATTAGAGCATTCGATCTGTGATGTCATCAGGTGGGGGGTCGTGCAGGTGGCCTTTTCATGAAGTTATAATCGGTAAGGCATTCGATTTGTGACGTCATCAGGTGGGGGGTCGTGCCGATGATAGGGGGTCGTGCACTTTTAAATTGCATTTGAAAATCACCGAGCTGGCATTGGGTGAACCGTTGTTTTTACTTAAAAAATTTGAAAATTGCTGAGCTGGTAGCAGTGTTCCGCTGTTTTTACAAAAAAAAATTTGAAAAATGCCAAGCTGGCAGCTGGTGGGGTTGAGCTGCTGTTATTATTCAATAAATTTGATCGTGCGCTTTTAAATTGCACGTCCGCTGGTAGGTGAGTGAGTCGTTGTTTTTACTAAAACGATTTAAAAATCTCCAAGCTGGCGATGGGTGAGCCACTATTTTTTAAAAAAAATTTGAAAATTGCCGAGCTGGCAGTTGTTGGGGGTGAGCCACTGTTTTTATTAAACAAATTTTAAAATTCATATAGCGATATAATTATTTTATGATGTCATAATCGACGATGACATTTGTGATGCGGTGGAATATCTATGACGTCATGAGGTGGGGGGTCATAATGGCAGTGGGGGCACTTTTAAATTGCACGGTAGCTAGTTGGTGAGTGAGCCGCCATTTGGGACTTGGGGGAGTCCCTTTACCATTCTCAGGTAATTTTCTTCCTTTAATTTTACAGTCGATATAATCGAGAGAGGTGGGATTGGGGGCTGGCTGTAATTTACAGAAGGGATATATCTATTATTTTTTTGCTATTATAATATTACTTCAAAAAATTTTCATTAGGACGTCAGTATAGTAATTTGTCGGTATTTTAAAAAAAATTACCGAATCGCTTTTTTCGGAGTTTTAAGATGCAAAGTTCTCATTCATGTGCAATTGCCTTAAATTGAACTTTTCTGATTTTTATCATCCAAAATATGCACCTTTTGGATTTCCAAATTCCAAAATTTTATACTCCCGCAACTCAACTGAATTATACTTTTTGGATTTTCAACGTCCAAAAATATAATATTTCAGATCTTAAAAATCCGATATGGTTTCGGCTATTGAAATCCGAAAAGTTTGGCGATGTTTCTTTCTCTCTACTGATCTCTACCTCTCTCTCAAAAAAAAATTGGGTATCATAAAAATTTATGTGTAATATATAAAAATTTGAATGTAATTGCATAAAGTTCAACATAATTTTGTTATAACAATAGATATTTCCTTCCGTACCTTGTCTCCTTCACCGACACACAAAAAGGAAAGATGGATAGGCCCCAAAACCAAGTGTTTTATGGTTTCCTTTCTCATCCCAATTTATTAAGTCTTTTTCCTGATATTAATTGAAATCGGTGGTGTTATAGGTGTTGGGCAACACATCCCTCCGTTAAAACCAATAGTTTAAAAAGTGAATAGGTGACTCGGATCGGGCACCTCAAAAATCGATTCGGATCGACGAATCGGCAATTCGGATCGAGAATCGAGTGAATCGGTCAGAGTAAAGCTTCAAAAAAATCCGAAAAAATTATTAAAAATCATTATAAATATTGTTTTTTAGGAATTCAATAAAAAATAAGGGTACTCCATTAAGAATTTTCATTTCTTTGCATGAATATGCGAATATTGATATGTTCTTTCCCTGCATGAACTACTATTTACCATTTAATTTACGTCACACAAAAGGATAAACATAGAATTATCATAGAATAAATATATCAACATACATAGACTACAATAAAGCATACAATTAGTAACATATGATCTAAAAATAAAATGACAGACGACGTCGTTCTTCTTCTTGGTCACGCTGATGCCATTGATTGAATTCGTTTGACAATTCATGATTCGATCTAAAAACGAATCATCGATATTAGCAGGCGTCTGACTATATCCAAATCCCTGAGTGTTAGTGTTCTGTTGTGTTTCCAATTCAATGCTCACCTACACTATCGTGCTCATCCCTACCCTGTTGCTGTTGGGACTCGATATGTGAATAATATGGCTGGGATAGGGTGGCTTCGGAATCATCATCTCTCTCATTTTCCCTTAGACCCCCTTCCCACTCTCTCTCATTAGGTGCAATATCACCGACATCTCCGACGAATTGTGGATACGTTGGTTCACTGCTTCCTCTTTCATGCTGCTCATCACCTTCTTCAAGATCTTCCTCACCGATAGCCTCAAGGAATGCTCTATTGTGTAACACTGACTCCTCTTCTTCTACTACCCATTGGTCTGTTGTGTCCGCGACAAATATTGTGTTTAAGTCTATCGGCCCATAGTCTTCAAGCTTCCTTCTTATTTGTTGCTATCGGAGGTTTAAGTTGTAATGAACGTAGACTAGTTTATGAAGCTTCTTCGAAGCGAGTCGATTTCTCCTAGTAGTGTGCAACCATTGGAACAAACTCCAATTGCGCTCACAGCCAGTAGCAGAACATGTCTGGGAGAGCACCTTGATTGCTATCCTCTTTAGGTGAGGTGCATCAGTATCATATATCTCCCACCATTCAGCTATATTAAAATGCAAAAAGCATTATAAGGGCAAGAACAAATCATAAGATTAAATATATGAATGAACAAAATATTAGCTAGGGGATAACTTGGATCCATCTTAGTTCGAGAATTCCTGACAAGTTTAGTTCCGAAGGATCCTATAGAATCCCTATACATAGTAAGCTAAAACAAATATATTTCGTTTTAGTGAATTATTCCTTACAAATATAACAATTCAATAAAGTTCTTACCCAAACATTAACTAATACTTCTTGTATTGTTGCTATTTGGTTTCGCTGGCTTCTCTCCAACCTTGCAATAATGTATCTGACCCCTTCCATAATCTTGTAGGGATGTTCAGGTGTCAAATAGAAAAATTTTGGGTTGAAGTAGTAACCTATAAAATATATAGATAGAAAAATGTCATTTACAATTTCATAGAAAAATGATTTAAAATAAAACATTCTAATGATATAAATATATATTTACCAGCATAATGAATTGGACGTCAAAATTTGGTGTTCCACCTCCGTGTTATAATCTCCATCACTTTGCTAGCAAAACTACACTTCTCCCCAATAGCTGATTTCGCTCTTTCGATACCTTCATAAAGGATGCTCATAGTAGCTTTCTTGTCAGCATCCACCATTCTTAACACCGTGACCAAAGGGGCAGTGGCCTCTACGACATTGGAACATCGAGACCAGAACCTCCTATTTGAGACTGTGCCATCCACTTTTATACTGGTACTGAACTTCGAGAGGCGGTCATTTAACCACTCTTCACAGGTAAACAATCTCTTTAATGCACCTTCATATTCCCGAATGGAGTCCACAGCTAAGTAATCGGTCGCAAAGCGGGTTATGGTAGGCCTGATTATCTCTTTTTTCTTAGAGTGTTCTCTAAATAGAAATAATATTTTAGAGTGGTTGTATATAAATCTCGATACCAACCTTGCTTCTTCTAGAGTCTCCTTCACAATTTTGATCTCACCGATCTCCTCTAACATAAGATCGATGTTGTGTGCAACACACGGGGTCCATACTAGATGCTTCCTCTTATCCATCAACTTGCTGCCCGTAGAAACACATACACGCGCATTGTACGTAATAAACTAGACTATATGCTTTTCTCCTACCTCCTCCATTATCTGATCATAAGTCGTACATAGAAGTTTGCATCCTTTTTCATTCCTGATACGTCTTTGCTGAACAAAAAAGTTGTACCTTTTGGGGAATAGGCCAAGACGTTTAAAAACTCCTTTTTGCTAACTTTATTCAACCAACCACCACTCATGAGAGTAATGTTTGTCCAAGGCCAACTCTGTTTATATTCTTAAATCCACTTTGTAACTTTCTCCACCTCTTCATCTAATATTGGCCCACTAAGCTCATATGCCGTCGGGGGTTTTAACCCGGGCCCGGCTCTGTGGATTACACTGACCATAGGTGGAAAATATGGGCTATTGGCTGCATCAAAGGGAACCCCTTTATCGTAGAACCATTTACCAATATATCTTTCCAACATGCTGCTTGTACCTTTAACCATGCCTTTTAGGGTCATCTGTTGTGACTTAGGCTTCGAGAGAAATGGGTCTATAAGACCATGACTTGGAATACTGGCACTCCTAGATAAGCTAGGAACTATTTCTTCAACGTTTGATTCTTGTTGACACATACTGCCACCAACTCCTCCATACATATTTGAGCTAGGCTCGCCATACATGCTCGACTTGGGCCGGCCATGCATGTCTAAGCTGGGCCCGCCATACATGTCTGAGCTAGACCCACCATCAATGTCTGAGCTACACCCACTAGGCATTCTAAACCCACGTCCCCTCTGATATTGTTCACGTAAACTCATTCTTGTGGCCATGTCCAGATCATGATTATATTGCTCTTCTAGGTCATTATTATATTGTTCTTCTGTATCATTCTTGGTTGATGGTGTATATGAACTAGCTATCTCCTCATTCATCTAATGTTTGGCAATTTTTTTACCTTTGTTAGCATTAAGAAATGCCGCCATCTATTTTTTTGCATTACTAGAGACACTATTGCATGCAGAGACATCTCCCTTAACCCTTGCCAAGTGTTGCTTAAACCTATGTACCCCACTACTTATCACTCTTTGACAGTAATTACAAATAATTTTGTCTTTTTTGTTGGGATCAAGTCTGACCCCATGTTGCCATGCAAGGTTTTCTGCAGATATTGACATGATTCAACTTGTTAATATGTAAAAAGTTAAAAATTAACCTGACAGTTCAACAAGAAAAATAATCACCTTGTGTAGTGATAATATGTTCGAGTAGTTCATGTAGTTATATTTGTTGTTATTTGTTATTGCAAAATACTTCTCTTGATAATAATATTTTCGTACATATCAATTACAAACATACAAGATAATATAATACAAAATGCAAGTTCCAAACATGGCTACAACT
>NW_006499583.1:767392-783325 GCF_000471905.2 Amborella trichopoda | reverse complement strand
GATTTTTTTACAATGATATTCACTTTAATTCCTCACGATAATACAATTTAACAACATGTATTTTTTGCTCAAACTTTAAAAAATTGAAAATACATTTTTAATGCAAAATTACATTAAAAATATAATACAGTTTTGCATTAGAAATATAATAACATGTATGTTTTTTGCAAAAATATTCTATCAATATGCAATTTTTTCAACAAAAACTTGAACAATAAATATTAAAAATATGGTTTAATACCTCATGATAATCAAAACCTGGTCACTATTTTCACATCTTTTCGAAAAATCAAGATTTTTTTTAAAAAATCGATCATGTACTAAAAAAAAACAAATAAAAACAATTCTTCACAGAGCCACCTAACATCAGTCATTCTAACTCAAAAATGCATTAACAACAAATTAAAAAAATACAGTTTTGTATTAAAAATATAATAACATGCATTTTTTTGCATAAATAATCTATCAATATACAATTTTTTCAACAAAAACTTTAACAATAAAAATTAAAAATATGGTTTAATACCTCATGATAATCAAAACATAGTCACGATTTTCACATCTTTTAGGAAAATCCTCATTTTTCAAAAAAATTGATCATGGATAAAAAAAAACAAAAAAAGTACAGCAAACTCAAACAATACAAATTAAAAATATGGTTTAATACCGCATGATAATCAATTTTTCGAAAAAATTAAAATCATCATTTTTCAAAAAATTCGATCATGGATAAAAAAAAAAAAGTATAGCAAATTTTCAAAAAATTCGATCATGGATTACCAAAAAAAAATCAATCATGGATTACAAAAAAAAAATCACAAATTTTCAAAAACTTCGATCATGGATTACAAAAAATTCGATCATGGATTACAAAACATTTGATCATGGATTATGGATTTCAAAAAATTCGATTATGGATTACAAAAAATTCGATCATGGATTACAAAAAATTCGATCATGGATTACAAAAAAAAAAAAGAAATTTAAAAAATTCGATCATGGATTACAAAAAAAAAAGAAAAAATTCAATCATGGATTACAAAAAAAAAAATTCGGTCATGGATTACAAAAAAAAAAAATTCGGTCATGGATTACAAAAAAAAAAAACACAATTCGATCATGGATTACAAAAAATTCGACCATGGATTACAAAAAATTTCGATCATGGATTACAAAAAAAATTCAATCATGGATTAAAAAAAAAAAATTCGATCATGGATTTACAAAAAAAAAAAAAAAATTTGTTCTTCACAGAGCCACCTTACATCAGCCATTTTAATTAAAAAATCCACCTCCAAGCGAATAAATTACATCCAATTGAGTACATTTTTTTATAACCAACAATATAAAGAATCAAAACCCTAAATTATAAACACATTATCATCAATAAATCAAATCAAATTGATTAAATTGAGCAAAAAAAAAAAAAAAGCAGTTCTTCACAGACAACGGTCATTGAATCTAAAAAATGAATCTCAAATTGAATACATCTGATTATAAACAAGACTATAACGATTAAAAACCCTAGAAATCTAACACATTATTTGTAATATATCGTGAACTAAAAATTGAAAGGCCAAAAAAAAAAAAAAGCAAAACAGCAGAATTTCTTTTTCAGAGACATCACTGTGTTCATCTAAAAAACTTAGGTTGTAATTGAGTAAATTAAATAAAATTGAATATGGTAAATGATAAAAGACACGATAAAGATTTAAAACCATACAAATGTACCTCATTTTTTTCAAAATATGGACTGAAATTGATCAAATGAAAGAAGAAAAAAAAAAAACAGAGTTCTTACCTGGTTTCATGAACCCGTGGCTTCAATCTCCAAATTACTCTGTTTTTCTCAAAGATTATCACAAATTCGTAACAGAATTTTTTTATGAACATATTTACGATCAAAATGCCTAAACATTTTCACAGATTCATGCCCTAATTGGCATGAAACAAAAGGAAAGGCGGAAACCCTAAAACCGCAACTTTCATGATCCAAAAACACGAAATTTCTCTCACCATTTAATCCATGAAAAGGTTGAAAAAAGCAGCATAAAGCCTGAATATTCGATCCCATGGCAAAAAAAACAAGAAAAATGATCAAAAAATGACAAATTTTGAAGAATCCCGTGAAGAACACTGTGCAGCCCGTGTTCTTCACGGGACTCACCTATTCCGTACAGTGAATCGGCGAGTCATTGTACAGAATCGCCCGGTTCTCTTTGGAACCGGGCGATGCCGTGTAATTTGCCGAAACTGGCACGTCCAGTGCCGATTCCCGAGTCGAACCGGGCGAGTTCGGTTTGACTCGGCATTTTTTTAAACACTGGTTAAAACTAATGGTCCAAATATTTCCTTCAATTTTTTTTATATGAATATATTTATATTCACATGGTAATGATCTCCATGCTGGATATTATATACTCCTTTAAACTTAAGGCAAAAATCCACTCAAAAACATGGATTATCAAGAGATGTGAATTTCTACATATGAGTCAGGGTACTTGTAGAAAGCATGTGCAATAATATTTACATTAGAGCATGGCTAGACTAAAACATGTTGGAGGTTACATATACCTAAAATATTGGATTCATAATTTATCTAAAAAATAGATAATGGAGAAAGGACGCACAGCTGAACATCTTCATATGAGTCGGCCGACTCATATAACAAAAGGAATGGTTAAGAATTATTCTTCAAAAACTATCATTTTGTAATTCTTAATAATCAATTTTATTCCTATATTATTGGAGATTATTGTTAGATTTGATGTTATCCAAAATCATCCACTTAAAATATTCTCGGGATTGAGATATTCCCATATTATGTGGGATTTGGATTGAGATTGATATTGATAAGTTTCTTAAAGGAAATCAGGTGGGGGGTTGTGCCGGTGATTGGGGGTTGTGCGCTTTTAAATTGCATTTGAAAATCACCGAGCTGGCATTCGGTGAACCGTTGTTTTTACTTAAAAATTTTGAAAATTGTTGAGCTGGCGGCGGTGTGCTGTTGTTTTTACAAAAAATAATTTGAAAATTGCCGAGCTGGCAGCTGGTGGGGTTGAGCCGCTGTTATTATTCAACAAATTTGATCGTGCGCTTTTAAATTGCACGGTCGCTGGTAGGTGAGTGACTCGTTGTTTTTACTTAAACGATTTGAAAATCGCCAAGCTGGTGATGGGTGAGCCACTGTTTTTACTAAAAAATTTGAAAATTGCCGAGCTGGCAGCTGGTGGGGGTGAGCCGCTGTTATTATTAAACAAATTTGAAAATTCATGTGGCGATGTAACCATTTCATGATGTCATAATCGGTGACGCATTCAATCTTTGATATGGTGGAATGATCTATGACGTCATGAGGTGGGGGGTCATGATGGCGGTGGGGGGTCGTGCGTTTTTAAATTGCACGGTAGCTGGTGGATGAATGAGCCACTATTTTAACTAAAAAAAATTTGAAAATCGCCATGTTGGCATTGGGTAAGCCGCTACTTTTACTAATAAAATTTGAAAATTGCTGAATTGGCAGCAGGTAGGGGTCAGCTGTTATTATTAAACAAATTCGAAAATTCATGTGGCGATATAGCCGTTTCATAACATTATAATCGGTGACGCATTCGATCTATGACATCATCCGGAGAGAAAAAACATCCGGATCTTATTTTATGGATGGATCCAAAATGGTCTAGTCAAAACCTGACCCGGATTACGCCATTCCATATCCAATCAACAATTTTGAAAACATTGGTTACACGTCTCTGTTGACGGCAGTGCTTACCGTCACCCATCCTGTTTCAAACGCATCGTAGAAAATTTCACAGCCGCATGCATGCTACCGAAAGCCGGAGGGCACTGTCGTTACTTATTGAGAGGAAGGTGTAAATACCAAAGATCCCTTGACAGAGTCGCCACGAGTCCAGTCCACTCCCACTTAACAAATCGTCCTCTCCCACTTTTTCACGCATATAAGAAAGCGAACCCTCCCTCCCACTTCACAAATCAATTTTCTTTTTCTTTCTCTCTCTAAAATTAAGAGCAAAAGCAGTAGAGTGAGAGTCCCAATGGCCACCCTGAGCCACCCACGCTCTTCTTTCCACTCCACTCCACCTAACTCCCTTCAAAATCTTTAAGAAAAGGAAGAAAGTAGTGATGGCCTTCACCAAAGGAGCGGTTTTCGTGATAGCGGTCTTCTTCACAGCGGTTTCAACAGTGGCTCTTCTGCCGCCGGAGACTGCGGCGCTGCTCAGGCTGCGAGCGGCGCTCTCCTCCAACGCTACCGCAGCCCAATGCTGCCGGATGAGCATTCACATGTGGGGTTTGCCGGGTTACGATGCATGTCGATGGGAGGGGGTGGACTGTGATGACGATGGCCACGTCAAGGTGACGTGGACTTGTGAGAATTCCTGCTTTGCCGCCGTTGCCCCACTGCGGCTTCTGCCGTACTTGAGCTGGCCTCTCTCTCACGCCTCAGGAGCCTCTCTCTCAGAAATTTGGGACTTGGGGGAGTCCCTTTACCATTCTCAAGTAATTTTCTTCCTTTAATTTTACAGTCGATATAGAGAGAGGTGGGATTGGGGGCTGGCTGTAGTTTACAGTAGGGATATATCTATTATTTTTTTGTTATTATAATATTAGTTCAAAATTTTTTTTATTAGGACGTAAGTATAATAATTTGTCGGTATTTTAAAAAAAATTACCGAATCGCTTTTTTCGGAGTTTTTAAGATGCAAAGTTCTCATTCATGTGCAACTGACTTAAATTGAACTTTTCTGATTTTTAGCATCCAAAATATTCACTTTTTGGATTTCCAAATTCCAAAATTTTATACTCCCACAACACAACTGAATTACACTTTTTGGATTTTCAACGTCCAAAAATATAATATTTCAAATTTTAAAAATCCGATATGGTTTCAGCTATTGAAATCCAAAAAGTTTGGCGATGTTTCTTTCTCTCTACTGATCTCTACCTCTCTTCCAAAAAAAAAATGGGTATCATAAAAATTTATAAGTGTAACATATAAAAATTTGAATGTAAATGCAGAAAGTTTAACATAATTTTGTTATAAGAATGGATATTTCCTTCCCTACCTTGTCTCCATCACCGACACACAAAAAGGAAAGATGGATCGGCCCCCAAAACCAAGTGTCTTATGGTTTCCTTTCTCATTCCAATTTATTACGTCTTTTTCCTGATAATAATTGAAATCGGTGGTGTTATAGGTGTTGGGCAGCACATCCCTCCATTAAAAGTAATGGTCCAAATATTTCCTTCAAATTTTTTTATATAAATATATTTATATTCACATGGTAATGATCTCCATGCTGGAGATTATATACTCCTTTAAACTTAGGGCCAAAATCCACTCAAAAAAAATGGATTATTAAGAGGTGTGAATTTCTACATACGAATCAGGATACTCGTAGAAACCATGTGCAATAATATTTACAATAGAGCATGGCTAGCCTAAAACATGTTGGAGGTTACATATACCTAAAATATTGGATTCATAATTTATCTAAAAAATGGATAATAGAGAAAGGATGCACATCTGAACATCTTCATATGAGTCGGCCGACTCATACAACAAAAGGAATGGTTAAGAATTAATCTTCAAAAAATATCATTTTGTAATTCTTAATATTCAATTTTATTCCTATATTATTGGAGATTATTGTTAGATTTGATGTTATCCAAAATCATCCACTTAAAATATTCCCGGGATTGAGATATTCTCATATTATGTGGGAATGGGATTAAGATTGATATTTATAAGTTTCTTAAAAGAAATATGAATATGTTATATCAATAGGAAGTTTCCTATTTTGTGTGCCCAATTTGGGTCACTATATGGGAATGGCGGTTCCTTGACAGAGGTAGAGCCTCTTGTGCATAAGATGTGAGTTTTTTTTAGAAAATAGAGCTTCTCTTGGACAGAAACATTGTGAGTCAGTGTACTCATAGAAACCGTGTGCAATAATATTTATAATAGAGCATGACTAGCCTAAAGTAAAAATTAATATGTTGGAGATTAGATATACCTAACATATTGGATTCATAATTTATCTAAAAAATCGATAATGGAGACAAGACACATCTGAACATCTTCATATGAGTTGACCGACTCATATAACAAAATGAATGGTTAAGAATTATACTTCAAAAAATATCATTTTGTAATTCTTAATATTCATTTTTGTTCCTATATTATTGGAGATTATTGTTAAATTTGGTGTTATCCAAAATCGTCCAATTAAATATTTTAATATTATGTGGGATTGAGATATTCCCATATTATGTGGGATTGAGATTGATATTGATAAGTTTCCTTAAGGAAATATGAATATGTTATATCAATAGAAAGTTTTCTATTTTGTGTGCCCAATTTGGGTCACCTTATAGGAATAGTGGTTCCTAGATGGAGGTAGAGCCTCTTGGTCATAAGACGGGATTTTCTATTAGAGAAGAGAGCTTCGTTTAGACAGAAACATTGTAAGTCAGGGTACTCGTAGAAACCATATGCAATAATATTTACAATAGAGCATGGCTAGCCTAGAGTAAAAATTAACATGTTGGAGATTACATATACCTAAAATATTGGATTCATAATTTATCTCAAAAATGAATAATGGAGAGGACGCACATCTGAACATCGTCATATGAGTCGACTGACTCATATAACAAAAGGAATGGTTATGAATTATTCTTCAAAAAATAAAATTTTGTAATTCTGAACATTCAATTTTGTTCTTATATTATTGGAGATTATTTTTAGTTTTGGTGTTATAAAAAATCATCCACTTAAAATATTCCCATATTATGTGGGATTGATGTATTCTCATATTATGTGGGATTGAGATTGATATTGATAACTTTCTTAAAGGAGATATGAATATGTTATATCAATAGGAAGTTTCCTATTTTGTGTGCCCAATTTGGGTCACCTTATGGGAATGGTGGTTCCTAGAGGGAGCTTGAGCCTCTTGTGCATAAGATGCGATTTTTTCTTAGAGAAGAGAGCTTGTTTTAGACAGAAACATTGTGAGTCAAGGTACTCGTAGAAACCGTGTGCAATAATATTTACAATAGATCACGGCTAGCCTAAAGTAAAAATTAACATGTTGGAAATTACATATAGCTAAAATATTGGATTCAGAATTTATCTCAAAAAAGGATAATCGAGAGAGGATGTACATCTTAACATTATCATATGAGTCAACCGACTCTTATAACAAAAGAAATGGTTAAGAATTATTCTTCAAAAAATATCATTTGGTAGTGTCTAATATTAAATTTTGTTCCTATATTAGGGGAGATTATTATTAGATTTGGTGTTATCCAAAATCATCCACTTAAATATTCGCCTATTATGTGGGATTGAGAATTTTTCATAGATTCTCTTGGATTGAGATTGATATTCATAAGTTTCCTAAAAGAAATATGAATATGTTATATCAGTAGGAAGTTTCCTATTTTGTGTGCCCAATTAGGGTCAACATATGGGAATGGTGGTTTCTAGAGGGTGGTAGTGCCTCTTGTGCATAAGATGCGATTTCCTCTAAGAAAAGAGAACTTCTTTTAGATAGAAACATTGTGAGTAAGGGTACTCGTAGAAACCGTGTGCAATAATATTTACAATAGAGCATGGCTAACCTAAAGTAAAAATTAACATATTGGAGATTACATATACCTAAAATATGGGATTCATAATTTATCGAAAAAATGGAGAATGGAGAGAGGACGCACATCCAAACATCTTCATATGAGTTGACCGACTCATTTAACAAAAGGAATGGTTAAGAGTTGTTCTTCAAAAAATATCGTTTTGTAATTCTTAATTCATTTTTGTTCCTATATTATTGGAGATTATTGTTAGATTTGGTGTTATTCAAAATCATCCAGTTAATTCATTTTTGTTCCTATATTTATAATAGAGCATGGCTAGCCTGAAGTAAAAATTAACATGTTGGAGATTTCATATAACTAAAATATTGGATTCCTAATTTATCTCAAAAATGGATAATGGAAAGATGACGCACTTCTGAACATCTTCTTATGAGTCGACCGACTCATATAACAAAAGGAATGGTTAAGAATTATTCTTCAAAAAATATCATTTTGTTAAAATATTATCATATTATGTGGGATTGAGATATTCCCATATTATGTGGGATTGAGATTG
Source organism: Amborella trichopoda (assembly GCF_000471905.2). Next base: position 775,149 of record NW_006499583.1, on the reverse strand, counting down.
ATATTGATAAATTTCCTAAAGGAAATTTGAATATGCCATATCAATAAGAAGTTTCATATTTTGTATGCGCAATTTTCGAGAGAGGATGCACATCTGAACATCTTCACATCAGTCGACCGACTCATATAACAAAAAGAATGATTAAGAATTATTCTTCAAACAATTTCATTTTGTAATTCTTAATATTCAATTTTGTTCCTACATTATTGGAGACTATTGTTAGATTTGGTGTTAACCAAAATCTCCAATTAAAATACTCCCATAGTATGTGGAATTGTGTTATTCCCATATTATGTGGGATTGATATATTTTCTAAAGAAAATTTGAATATATTATATAAATAGGAAATTTCCTATTTTGTGTCCCCAATTTGGGTCACCATATGGGAATGGTGGTTCTTAGAGAAAAGTAGAGCCTCTTGTCCATAAGTTATGATTTCCTCTTAAAGAAGAGAACTTATTTTGGACAGAAACATTGTGAGTCAAGGTACTCGTAGAAATCGTGTGCAATAATATTTATAATAGAGCATGACTAGCCTAAAGTAAAAATTAACATGTTCGGGATTGCATATACCTAAAATATTGGATTCATAATTTTTCTAAAAAATGGAGAATGGAGAGAGGACGCACATCTGAACATCTTCATATGAGTTAACCGACTCATATAATAAAAGGAATGGTTAAGAACTATTCTTCAAAAAATATCGTTTTAGAATTCTTAATATTCATTTAAGTGCCTATATTATTGGAGAGTATTGTTAGATTTGGTGTTATCCAAAATCATCCAGTTAAAATGTTCCCATATTATGTGGGATTCAGATATTCCCATACTATGTGGGATTGAGATTGATATTGATAAGTTTCTTAAAAGAAAATATGAATATGTTATATCAATAGGAAGTTTCCTATTTTGTTTGCCCAATTTGGGTCACCTTCTGGGAATGGTTGTTCCTAGAGGGAGGTAGAGTCACTTGTGCATAAGATGCGAATTTCTCTTAGTGAAGAGAGCTTCTTTTGGACAAAAACATTGTGAGTCAGGGTACTCGTAGAAACCGTGTGCAATAATATTTACAACAGAGCGTGGCCAACCTAAAGTAAAAATTAACATGTTGGAGATTACATATACCTAAAATATTGGATTCATAATTTATCTCAAAAATGGATAATGGAGAGTGGACGCACATCTGAACATCTTCATATGAGTCAACCGACTCAAATAACAAAAGGAATGGTTAAGAATTATTCTTCAAAATATATCATTTATTAATTCTTAATATTCAATTTTGTTCCTATATTATTGGAGATTATTGTTATATATCGTGCTATCCAAAATCATCCACTTAAAATATTATCATATTATTTGGGATTGAGATATTCCCATATTTTGTGGGGTTGAGATTAATATTGATAAGTTTCCAAAAGGAAATATGAATATGTTATATCAATAGGAAGTTTCCTATTTTGTGTGCTCAATTTTGGTCACCATATGGGAATGGTGGTTCCTAGAGGGAGGTAGAGCCTCTTGTCCATAAGATGCGATTTTCATTTAGAGAAGAGATCTTCTTTTGAAAAAAAAATATTGTAAATAAGTGTACTTGTAGAAACCGTGTGCAATAATATTTATAATAGAGCATGACTAGCCTGAAGTAAAAATTAACATGTTGGAGATTACATATACCTAAGATATTGGATTTATAATTTATCTCAAAAATGGATAATGGACAGAGGACGCACATCTGAATATCTTCATATGAGTCGACCGACTCATATAATAAAAGGAATGGTTAAGAATTATTCTTCAAAAAATATCATTTTGTAATTCTTAATATTCAATTTTATTCCTATATAATTGGAGATTATTGTTAGATTTTGTGTTATCCAAAATCATCCACTTAAAATATTCTCATATTATGTGGGATTGAGATATTTGCATGTTATGTAGGATTGAGATTGATATTGATAAGTTTCCTTAAAGAAATATGAATGTTATATCATGAGAATGGTCATTCTTAGAGGGAGGTAGAGCCTCTTGTGCATAAGATACGATTTCCTCTTAGAGAAGCGAACTTCTTTTGGACAGAAACATTGTGAGTTAGGTTACTCATAGAAACCGTGTGCAATAATATTTACAATAGAGCATGGCTAGCCAAAGTTAAAATTAACATGTTGGAGATTACTTATACCTAAAATATTGGATTCATAAATTTTCTCAACAAGGGATAATGGAGAGAGGACGCACATCTGAACATCTTCATATGAGTCGACCGACTCATGTAATCAAAGGAATGGTTAAGAATTATTCTTCAAAAATTATCACTTTGTAATTCTTAATATTCAATTTTATTCCTATATTATTGGAGATTATTGTTAGATTTGGTGTTATCCAAAATCATCCACTTAAAATATTCTCATATTATGTGAGATTGAGATATTCCCTTATTATGTGGGATTGAGATCGATATTGATAAGTTTCTTAAAGGAATTATTAATATGTTAAATCAATAGGAAATTTCTTATTTTGTGTGCCCAATTTGGGCCACCATATGAGAATAGTGGTTCCTAGAGGGAGGTAGAGCCTCTTATGCATAGGATGCGATTTCCTCTTAGAGAATAGAGCTTCTTTTAGGCATAAACATTGTGAGTTAGGTTACTTGTAGAAACCGTGTGCAAGAATTTTTACAATAGAGCATGGCTAGCGTAATGTAAAAATTAAAATGTTGGAGTTTACATATACCTAAAATATTGGATTCATAATTTATCTCAACAATGGTTAATGGAGAGAGGACGCACATTTGAACATCTTCATATGAGTCGAACGACTCATATAGCAAAAGGAGTGGTTATGAATTATTCTTCAAAAAATATAATTTTGTAATTCTTAATATTCAATTTTGTTTCTTTATTATTGTCGATTATTGTTAGATTTAGTGTTTTCCAAAATTATCCACTTAAAATATTCCTATATTATATGGGATTGAGATATTCCTATATTATGTGGAATTGAAATTGATATTGATAAGTTTCCTAAAGGAAATGTGAATATGTTATATCAATAGGATGTTTTCAATTTTGTGTGTCCAATTTGGTCACCATATGAGAATGGTAGTTCCTAGAGGGAGGTAGAGCCTCTTGTGCATAAGATGTGATTACTTCTCAGAGAATATAGCTTCTTTTGGACAGAAACATTTTGATGGTGCCTCTTTTGAACTCTCGAAGATTGAGAGATTTGTTTTTTGTAGAGAAGTGGTTGCCTTTGAGATTTTGGGTGGTTTCCCTTTTAATGAGATAAAATCTCGTTTCTTTCAAAGGTTTTCTCTTCCCAGACAGTGGTCTAATTATCGTATAAAGATGTGATAATGGTCCTATTTGGGAGAGCAGGTTTAAAAGAGTTTGCTCGACTTGGGTTTTTTATCGAGGTTTGTTCTAAAATCTTTGATGTAACTTTCATTAGTATAATGGATTTCTGTTTGCCGTGCCCGTGGATGAAGCCTTTTTGGGGTGAACTATGTAAATCTTTGTGTTCTTGTTGTATGTGTTTCATGCTTTATTTTTCAAACTTTATTTACCAAATAGTAACCCATCGGGTTTAAAGTTTTCGCATACACAACAAGTGGCATCAGAGCACTACAAGTGGTATTAGAGCCCTGGTTTTAGGGTTTTTGGTATGGCGGTAAAGGTTTCGATTGCAACGTTCGAGGTGGAGAAATTCTATCGCAAACACTATTTTTCAGCAAGAATGGTGAAGAAATTTATTTGGCAAAAGATGAATAATTTGTGAAGCTATCCAATGGATATTGGCATAGTGAACAGGTGATTTTTTATATCAAGGTGGAGATTATTAGATTTGGTGTTATCCAAAATCATCCACTTAAAATATTCTCATGTGGGATTGAGATATTCTCATATTATGTGGGATTGAGATATTTCCATATTATGTGGGATTGAAATATTCCTATATTATATGGGGATTGAGATTGATATTGATAAGTTTCCTAAGGCAATATGAATCCAAAAAGATTAAGACTCTTGAATTTATTTTTTGGTCTTTTGAGATATATGTTATATCTATAGGAAATTTCAAATTTTGTGTGGATTCCTAATTATATATACGGGATGAAAGTGTAACGAATTTGTGTTCCCAATTTGGGTTATGAAAATGGTGATTCCTCTAGAGAGAGAGGGATGTAGAGCGTCATGTGCATAAGATGCGATTTCTTCCTAGAGATGAGAGCTTCATTTGGACAAAAAAATTGTGATGGTGCTTCTTTTGAACTCTCGAAGATTGAGAGGTTTGTTTCTTGTAAAGAAACGGTTCCTATTGAGATTTTGGGTGGTTTCCCTTTTAGTGAGATAAAGTCTCGTTTGTTCTCAAAGTTGTTCTCTTCCTAGACATTGGTCTAATTATGGAATAGAGATGAGAGAATGGTTCCCATTGAGATTTTGGGTGGTTTCCCTTTTAGTGATATAAAATCTCGTTTGCTTTCAAAGTTGTTCTCTTCCTAGACAATGGTATAATTATAGAATAGAGATGAGATAATCGGCATGGTGCCTTTTGGGAGAGCAGGTTTAAAAGGGTTTGCTCGGCTTGGGTTTTTTGTCGAGGTTTGTTCCGAGATCTTTGATGTAACTTTCATTGGTATAATGTATTTCTGTTTGCCGTGCTTGTGGATGTAGCCCTTCTGCGGTGAACCACATAAATCTGTGTACTTGTTGTATATGTTTCATGCTTTATTTCTCATACTTTATTTGCCAAATATTAAAGCTTTTGCATACACAACAAGTGGTATTAGAGTACTTTATGGGAATCAAATCCATCCCAAAAATTGATAATGGAGAGAGGATGCACATCTACATATGAGTTGGTCGCCGACTCCTATAAACCATGTCCTTTACATAAAATAATTTGTATAAGGTATCAATATTCGAAAGTAAGGTCTTACCTCATAAATTTACTTGAGGAGGTTATTTCGATGTCGAAATATACGACATTTACTCATCTCAAGATAAACCTCGAGATGAGCAAATGTAGACGAATCTCGAGATTGGAATCGTGCTTGAGATTGAGTGGTTAGCAGTGGAACTTTAACAACACTACATCTCAAGTTCGATTCCTACAATTAAACTACTAGAAATCTTACGACGCTACATCTCAAGTTTGATTTCTACCACTAAACTATTAAAAATCTCTCGACGGTATTCGCGCCCCATTTTTTATTAATGTAAAAGTAAGTACTATGCAAACCAACAAAAAAACACGTGTTTAATTCACTCTCATAAAAAATTGTCCTATTTGGATGCAGAACTATGTGGCCTGCTCAACATAACCTACCTTGACCTTGCTGGTAACTCCTTCACTGGAAGCTTGGATCCCTATTTCCCTTCTCTTCAACACTTGGATCTCTCTGAGAATGCCCTTACTGGTCCCATCCCCTCTTCAATTGGAGACTTGGTGAATCTCCAATATTTGCACCTCACTGGAAACCAAATCAATGGGACCTTGCCTCCAACAGTTGGCAATTTGACATCCCTTCTTCACCTTTCTCTATCAAATAACCTTCTCCAAGGAACCCTACCTCCTTCCATTGGCAACTTACAATTGCTGCAAAATTTCTCTCTTTCTAATAACCATATGGAAGGGAGTATACCTCCATCTCTCTCCGGTTTAGCTTCCCTTCAAATGCTTCGTCTATCGAACAATAAGTTTGCGGGAGACGTCCCGTCAAACCTCGGTAGTTTGAGATCTCTCAAGGAGTTGGATCTCTCAGGTAACAAACTCAACGGGACGATCCCTCCCTCTGTCGGGGAATTGCAGTGCCTTCAAAGGATATCCCTCTCTTATAACCAACTTCATGGCAGCATCCACCCATCCTTGGGTAAATTGGTTCTTGTACAGTATTTGAATGCTTCATCTAATAGACTCCAAGGAACCATACCTCCATCTCTTGGCAATCTGTCTTCTCTCCAAACACTCGATTTGTCGAACAACGAGTTCAATGGTACCTTCATCTTTGCCACCTTTGCTAATCTCTCCAACCTCACAGGCTTACACCTTTCAGGCAATGAGGGGCTAGCAATCCAAACTGATTCCCCTTCATGGACCCCAAGTTTCCAGCTAACCGCCCTTAAACTGTCTCATTGCAATCTGGCCATTAATTATGGCTTCCCTCGATTTCTGGCCACTCAAAAAGAGAGCTTGATGACACTGGATCTCTCTAAGACCAACTTGGGAGGAAGCATCCCTTCTTGGTTGTTCAACATAACAACTATCAAAGGCTTGAGGTTGTTCTATCTACAAGATAATTTCTTTAATGGCTCACTTTCCCTGCCAATAGTCATCCAAGACCTTCGCTATTTAGATCTCTCCAACAACCTCATCACCAGTATTCCAAAAGATATCGGCCTTCTTCTTCCCAGTTTGTGGTACCTGAACCTATCTATAAATTCATTGAGTGGTTGCATCCCTTCCTCAATTGGCAACCTCAAGTACATAGGCATACTAGATCTCTCATTCAATAAATACTAGGGGAAAATCCCTCCTTCTATGGTGTCAGGGATGACTAACCTAGCCACATTAAGGTTATCGAACAATAAATTGTATGGGCCGTTGCTGCCTCCTGGACAGCCTTCTAACCTACTCGGCTTGGAATCGCTACATCTAGACAATAACATGCTCACTGGAACCATTCCAAATGAGTTGTTAAGAAGCCCACTTTTGAAAGTCTTGGATTTGGGTCATAACCATCTCACTGGTGGCATCCCCAATTGGCTATCAGGACTCTCCAATCTTCGGATACTGATATTGAAGAGCAATGGATTTCATGGTAACATCCCAAATGAAGTGTGCCACCCCCAAAATTTGGCCATCTTAGACTTGTCACAAAATGATCTCCAAGGTTTGATGCCTCGTTGCTTCTACAATGTCACTGCTTGGGTCGACGGCACACCAAAGCCACACATATATGGACTCAAGCAATTATTCAACTACATAGAAGAGGTGGGGTTTGCTGATAGGAATCAAAGGTACAATTACATGGGTGTTGTCCTATCTGTAATGACAGGAATCGATCTCTCAAAAACCGATTGAATGGAGACATTCCCGAAGAGTTGGGCTCTTTAGATGGGTTGCACACACTGAACATCTCTAGAAATTCATTAACTGGTGAGATTCCAAAGTCATTTAAAGGTTTGCGTCAAATCGAGAGTTTGGATCTCTCATATAACGAGCTCTCAGGAGCGATCCCACATGAGCTTGTTTTGTTAAATACTCTGGCAGTGTTCTCGGTAGCAAAGAACCACTTCGCGGGCAAGATACCAGTTGAGGGACAATTCTTCTCATTCAACAAAAGTAGTTATGATGGTAACCCAGACCTCTGTGGATACCCATTGGAGAGAAACTGTAGAAACTACACAACTAGAGATGAGGGAGATGAAGAAGAAGAAGAAGAGACTTCATGGATAGATGGGCCTCTAGTGTACTACTGCTTTATTGGATTGTGTTATGCTTCGGGATTTTGGGGGTGCTTGGGCCTATTGTTTTTCAATGGGAATTTGAACAAGGCATACTTTGAGGCCATTGCTACAGCTATCTCCTTTCTCCTGTGCATGGCAATCAAGTTTAAGAGATTTTTTTGCTCCCTTGGCAGGTCAAGATGATGTACCATGGTTTAAAACTTTGAGTTATGTACATTTTACAATATTTGTAGCCTTAAAGTTTGTATGTATATTTTTAGAAAAAAGTTTATATAAGGATGCTACCTT
>NW_006499583.1:744872-762528 GCF_000471905.2 Amborella trichopoda | reverse complement strand
CCTATCCCTGTGTGCCTTGCCTCCACGACTATATAATATATTATACGTATAATAAATTGTAGATATAATAGTATATATTAGATATATATACGTATTATAATATATTATATACCTATAATTATATTATATCCTCCAAGGTTTGGATGGTCCTATCCGATTGCCCATCAGTCTGGGGGTGAAAGACAATGCTAAAGGTGAGTTTTGTCCCCAAAGGTGACTGTAGACTAGCCCAAAATCTAGAGGTAAACCGAGTGTCCTTGTAGGACACGATATAGACTGGAACTCCATGCAACCTCACTATCTCCTTGATGTACAACTGGGCTAGTGGGGCCGAAGTGCTGGTTGTGCGGATGAGTAAGAAGTTGGCAGTTTTGGTCAGCCAGTTCATAATAACCCAAATGTTATCATGCCTTGAACTCGTTCTAAGCAAACCGGAGACAAAATCCATAGAAATGTGCTCCCATTTGCATTCTAGTATGGGTAAGAACTGCAACAACCCAACGGGCTTTTGATGCTCAGCTTTCACTTGCTGGCATGTTAGGCACTTTGATACAAATAGTGCTACGTCCCTTTTCATGTCATTCCACCAAAAGGTTTTCTTCAGGTCCTGGTATATGTTAGTACTTCCAAGATGTCTAGTATAACGGGAGTGGTGTGCCTCTTCCGAGATTGCTTTCTTCACACCCTCATCATTCGAGATGCATACCCGATTTTTGAATCTCAACAAGCCGTCCCTGCTCATAGCGTATTCGTCCATCTTTTCCAGCTTCATCTCTTCTACAATCTTCATGAGTTGAGGTCCTTTCTTTTGTGCCAGCGGAACCTATTGAATTAGTTGGGGTTCCACCCTTATGTTAGCAGTCATACCTTCCATACTACTAAGGGGTGGAGCTGGATGACAACCTACTATATCTTCTAACAACTTCATCTCTCAGACCATTCGATGAGCCACTGATGCCACGAGCTTCCTACTCTGAATGTCTTCTACCACATTAGTCATGCTGGGGTGATATTGAATGGTACAATCATAAGCGTTCAATAGGTCCATTCATCTCCTTTGTCTCATGTTCAACTCCTTCTGAGAAAACAAGTACTTGAGGCTCTTATGGTCTGTAAGCGCCTCAAATTTGGCTCCATAGAACTAATGTCTCCAGATTTTTAGGGCGAATACTATAGACGCAAGCTCGAACTCATGGGTAGGATAAATCTAATCATACGGCTTCAACTGTTTGAAGGTGAGTGCACATATGAGCCCTTTGTGAGAGACATCGGTGTAAACTGCAAGGTCCTCATTTCCTTCAGGTAAGGTCAGTATCAGAGACGTGGTCACCCTCTTATTTAGTTCCTAGAAGCTCTTCTCATAGTCATCTTACCATACAAACTTCACATTCTTCTGGAGCAGTTGAGTTTGAGGGAGCGCTATCTTAAAAAATCCTTTTACAAAGCGCTTGTAATATCCTGCTAACCCCAGAAAACTACAGACCTCTGCAACGTTTGTCGGCCTTCCCCATTTGGTTACGGCCTCAATCTTAGAAGGGTCTACTACGACTCTGTCTTTAGAAACAATGTGCCCAAGAAAGGCCACACTAGAAAGCCAAAACTCACACTTGCTCAACTTTACGTACAACGTTTGTGACCTTAGAGTCTGAAGCACTACTTTCAAGTGTTGCTGATGCTCCTCTTGGCTCTTCGAATACACCAAAATATCATCAATGAAGACCACTACAAATCTTTCCAAGAAGGGTTTGAATATCATTTCATCAGGTTCATGAAAATAGCTAGGGCATTGATCAACCCAAACGGCATCACCAGAAATTCATAGTAACCATATCGGGTTCTAAATACACTCCTAGGAACATCTCCCTCCTTGACACGTAATTGATGATAACCCGTTCGAATGTTAATCTTAGAGAACACTTGAGCCCCTTGAAGTTGGTCAAATAGGTTATCAATCATAGGCAGAGAGTACTTGTTTTTCACCATTACTTGATTCAACTGCCTATAACCGATGCAAAGCCTTATGGACCCATCCTTCTTCTTCACAAAAAGGACCGGTACACCCCAAAGAGACACACTGGGTCGAATGAACCCCTTCTCGAATAGTTCCTGTAATTGCACTTTCAGCTCTTTCAATTCCGCTGGGGCTATTCGATATGGGGCCTTAGAGATGGGAGTAGTGCCAGGGGCCAAGTCTATCTCAAACTCTATCTCCCTTACAAGGGAAAAAGAGGACAACTCCTCATGAAAAACCTTGGGGTACTTCCTTGCTACTGGAATCTCTTCCAGCTTGGACTGCACGTCCCGATTTTCTACCACATCGGCTAAGTACCCGATGCACCTTCTAGCCAGAAGACGGTAAGCCCAAAGAGCTAAAATAATGTGTATAGGGGAAGCATCCTTGATACCAAGAAAGTGCAGCTCAAGCTGGGTAGGGGGTCTAATGGTCACATTCTTATCATAATAGTCAACAGTAGTATGGTGTGTGAACAACTAGTCCATGCCCAAAATAACATCAAAGTCCTAAATTTCTAAGAGCTATAATATAAGTAGCTATTATAACTGTGTTATAATGGGCTGTTAATAGACAAGATATTATTATGGAATAAACTGTTATAATAGGATTATATTGGTTATATATTCCTGTTAATGGCCCGTTCTATAACCAGGACTATAGTTAATTATAACTATTAATAGACAAGATATTATAACGGGATGGCTCCCTGTCGTCCCCAAAATGGGAACTATTATAACTATTGATGTCTATAATAGCGAGTGAATAATGGAATATCTATAATGACGTCTCCTTATATTGAAGCTTCGATGCCTAATTATATGTCCCATAATTAGTTGTTATGTCTATAATAGTCATGTGGACCTGTGTAATTATAGACATGACTGCTCTGTCGTCCCGTTATGGAACAATTATAATATGTCCCATTATGGTATCAGAGCTAGATGGGATACCAATAGATAACATTGGTTATGTGGAACGTTTATATAACGACTATAATGTTCCACATGTGGGACAATTATTATAGCTATATGGAACAACTATTATAGCTATTATATGTGGAATAGTTCCATATATAATACATATCGGTGTATTATATATGGTGTAATAGCATTATCGCAGCGACGTTATATAATGGCTATATATGGCGTATAGAAATCTGTTATAACTAAACGTCATAATTGTTATATATAATGTATTATGTTATAATACATTATACAACGTTATAACGTTGTAATATGACGTTGTAACATATAACTATTATGTTATTATTTCTATATAGAAATAACTGCGTCATACAGTTATATTATAACTGTAATTTCTATATGATATAACGTTGTAACGTTAACTATTTCTATAACGTTATGACATTATAACTTTTACCATATCACGTTATAATAGTCCCAATACAATATACCCCGCTGCTTATTTCGTTGTTATATAGGCCAAGATTCCTATCTTGGCCTAGAGTAATTTTACTATTTTAATGTTTATAGCAATACTATGTATTATAGCAATACTGTGTATTGTTATAACTATTACAATATAACATTGTAACACCGTTATAACGTTATATTGTAATAGTCATATAGTAGTTACAATATAGGTAGTAGTCATATTATAACTATTATGAGGTTGTATAGTTACGTATTATAATTATACCTATAAGTTACAACGTTCTATAACAACTATATAGTCATTACTTATAACATAATTATAGTCATACGCTAATAGTCATATTATAAACGTTATAACTATACCTATAACTATATAACGTTATATATTGTATGACCTATAACAGTCATAATATTGTATGATGATGTTATAGGTATTATATAATCATTATATAATATGACTAGTTCTAGTTTGGTACAGTGGTTTAAAAAGCGGATCGGTGACCCAGATCGGGCATCTCAAAAACCCATCCGGATCGACGAATCGGCGATCCGGATCGGGAATCGGCTGAGTCGGTCGGATTAAACCTCAAAAAATTCCGAAAAAATTATTAAAATTCATCATAAATATTGTTTTTTAGGAATTCAATAAGAAATGAGGGTACTCCATTAAGAATTTTCATTTCTTTTCATGAATATGAGAATATTGATATGTTCTTTCCCTGTATGAACTACTATTTACCATTTAATTTACATCACACAAAACGATAAAAATAGAATTATCATGGATTAAGTATATCATCATACATGAACTACAATAAAGCATATAATTCATAACATACGATCTAAAAATAAAATGACAGACGACTTCGTTCTTCATCTTGGTCACGCTGGTGCCATTGATTGAATTCGCGTGACAATTCATTGACTCGATCTAAAAACGAATCATCCAAATTAGTGGGCACTTGATTATACCCAAATCCTTGAGTGTTAGTCTTTTATTGTGATTCTAATCCAAAATCCCCGAAGCTTGTCCATCCTTCATGCTCACCTATACTATCGTGCTCATCCCTACCCTCTTATTGATGGAACTTGATATATGAATAATTTGGCTGGGATTGGGTGGCCTCAGAATCATCATCTCTCTCATTTTCCCTTAGACCTCCTTCCCACTCTCCCACAGTAGGTACAATGTCACCGACATCTTCGATGAATTGTGGATATGTTGGCGCGCTGCTTCCTCTTTCATACTGCTCATCACCTTCTTCAAGATCTTCCTCACCGATAGCCTCAAGGAACGCTATATTGTGCAACACTGGTTTCTCTTCTTCTACTACCCATTGTTCTGTTGTGTCTGTGACAAATATTGTGTCCAAGTCTATCGGCCCATAGTCTTCAAGGTTCCTTCTTATTTATCGCTATCGGAGGTTTAAGTTGTAATGAACGTAGACTAGTTTATGAAGCTTTTCTGAAGCAAGTCGATTCGTTCTAGTAGTGTGCAACCATTGGAACGTACTCTAGTTTTGTTTACAGCCAGTAACAGAACATGTCTGGGAGAGCACCTTGATTGCTATCCTCTTTAGGTGAGGTGCATCACTACCATATATATGCCACCATTCAGCTAGATTAAAATGCAAAAAGCATTATAAGGGCAAGAACAATTAATAAGATTAAATATATGAATGAATAAAATATTAGTTAGGGGATAACCTGGATTCATCTTAGTTCGAGAATTCCTGATAAGTCTAGTTCTAAAGGATCCTATAACATCCCTATACATAGCAAGCTAAAACAAAATATTTCGTTTTAGTGCATTATTCCTCACAAATATAACAACTCAATCAAGTTCTTACCGAAATATTAAATAATACCTCTTGTGTTGCTGTTACTTGGTTTCGATGGCTTCTCTCCAACTTGGCAACAATGTATCTAACCCCTTCTATAATCTCGATCACTTTACTAGCAAAACTACACTTCTCCCCAATAGCTGATTTGGCCCTCTCGATACCTTCATAAAGGATGCCCATGGTAGTTTTCTTGTCAGTGTCTGCCATTCTTAACACCGTGACCAAAGGGGCAGTAGCCGCTACAATATTGGAACATCGAGACCAGAACCTCCTATTTGAGACTATGCCATCCACTTTTAACCCGATACTGGACTTCGAGAGTCGGTCATGTAACCACTCTTCACTGGTAAGCAATCTCTTTATTGCACCTTCAGATTCCCGAATGGAGTCCACAGCCAAGTAATCTGTGGCAAAACGGGTTATGGCAGGCCTGATTATCTCTTTTTTTTTAAACTGTTCTCTGAACAAAAATAAAATTTTAGAATGGTTTTATATAAATCTTGACACCAACCTCACTTCCTGTAGAGTCTCCTTCACAATTTTGATCTCACCAATCTCCTCTAACATTAGATCGATGTTGTGTGTAGCACGCGGGGTCCATACTAGATGCTTTATCTTATTCATCAACTTGCCTGCCTGCAGAAACACATGCACGTGCATTGTCCGTAATAAACTGGACTACATGCTTATCTCCCACGTCCTCCACTACCTGATCATATAGTCGTACGTAGAAGTTTGTATCCTTCTTCGTCCCTGATACGTCTTTGCTAGACAAAAAAGCTGTACTTTTTGGGGAATAGCCCAAGAAGTTTACAAACTCCTTTTTGCTAACTTTATTCAACCAACCATCACTCATGAGAGTAATGCCTATTCTTGGCCAACTCTGTTTCTATTCTTCAATCCACTTTCTAACTTCTTACACCTCTTCATCCAATATTGGCCCACTGAGCTCATATGTCGTCGGGGGTTTTACCCCAAGCCGAGCTTGCTGGATTGCGTTGACCATAGGCGAAAAATATGAGCTGTTGGCTACATCAAAGGGGATCCCTTTATCGTATAACCATTTCCTATATACCTACCCAACATGTTTCTCGTACCTTTCACCATACATTTGATGGTCATTTATTCTTACTTAGGCTTTGAGATAAATGAATCTATACAACCATGACCTGCAATAATGGCACTCCTAGATAAGCTAGAAACAATTTATTCAATGTCTAATTCTTCTTGATACATATTGTCACCAACCCCTCTATACATATTTGAGCTGGGCCTGCCATACATGCTCGAGCTGGGCCAGCCATGCATGTTTGAGCTAGGCCCACCATGCATGCCCATGTCATAACCACCAGGCATTCTAAACCCGCATTTCCTCTAGTATGTTTCATGTAAACTCATTCTTGTGGTCATCTCCAAGTCATTATTATATTGCTCTTCTGAATCATTCCTGCTTGATGGCATTTATAAACTAGCTATCTCTTCATCCATCATCTGCTTTGCAATTTTTTTACCTTTGGTAACCTTGAGAAATGTTGCCATCTGCTTTCTTACATTAGGGACACTATTGCACGTAGAAACATCTCCCTTAACCCCTACCAAGTGTTGCTTGAACCTATGTACCCTACTACTTATCACTCTTTGACAGTAATTACAAATAATTTTGTTTTTTTTGTTGGGATCAAGTCTGACCCCATGTTGCCATGCAGGGTCTTCCATAGATCTTGCCATGGTTCAACTTTAAAATGTAAAATGTTAAAAATTAACCTGACAGTTCAACATGAAAAGTAATCACCATATGTAGTGATAATATGCAAGGGTAGTTCATGAAGTTATATTTGTTGTTAATGCAAAATACTTCTATTGACAAAAATATTTTAATTCCTACTGGGAAAAATAATTTATTTATGCAACATTATAGATAAAATTATCCTATATCAGCCACTACATATAGAACATTAAATTTACATTGATATAGTATCAATAAAAAATATATTTACAATGGTATACTAATTCACAATGCCAATACATATGGGCTTGTGCAACATGATTTTCTTTAAAGATGCAGAATAAACAAAATTATTGTGTAAAGAATCTTTCTTCTACCCTGCAAAAACCTTTGTGCACCATGATTTCAATGCTTCCACTGCCTCATTCTCAAAGACCTTTGTTCCCTTTCTTCTGTCCTGCAAAAACCTCTGTGCTTTTTCTTTTCACTCTACCTCTTCTTTTATGGGGGATGCTTTAGAGAAAGGAAAAATGTTGCGAGGAGAGATAAAGAAGCGAGTAAATTTCAGATGTGCGAGGAGAGAGAACCTTTGTGCCCTTTCTTCTGCCCTGCAAAGACCTCTGTGCTTTTTCTTCTCTCTACCTCTTCTTTTGGTGGCAATTTTTGTTTGGAGGGGAGCCAATATCAGAGGTGCGAGATAAATGAGAGCGTGAATTTTGGATCTCAAGGAGTGATTTTGGGAAAGTACATAGGGATGATGGGGTAAAATCGAAATGTATGGTGGAGATGATAGTGAAAATGTTGAGAAGAAATGCATGGTAGAAATGATAGTGAAAATGTTGAGAAGAAATGTATGGTAGAGATGATAGTGAAAATGTTGAAAAGAAATGTATGGTAGAGATGATAGTGAAAATGTTGAGATGATAGTGAAAATGCAAGTACGTATTCAAGTAGGTTTCTTGATATGTATTCAATTTATATGGTATATATTTGATGTATTCAAGTAGGTTTGATATTTGTTGAAGTATTTAATGTGAAAATTTATATGGTCTACTTTTTTTGGTATGTATTTAAGTAGGTATGATCTTTTTAAAAGTATTTAATGTGAAAATGTATATGTATTTTTTTTGGTATGTATTAAGTAGGTGTGATGTTTGTTAAAACATTTAATAAAGAAATTCATATGGTGTATATACCATGAACTTATTATTTTATTTTTTATAAAGAGCATGAACTCCTAATGTGTGTAGACTTATATATTCTATATTTTTTTATTTTATTAAAAAACAAGAAAGAAAATACAATGGTAAGGTCAAAAGATCCATTTTGGGAGTATTGTGAAGAAAGAGGGCATAAATTGTATTGCAATTTTTGCGGTTAAGGCTTTTCTACAGGGATAACAAGATTCAAATATCACTTGTCAAGAGAACAAGAGAATGATATAAAAGCTTGTGCTCAAGTACCAAATGATTTACAAGCTCTGGCTATTTCTACGACACACGAGGTATCTTCTAAGTCTCCAAAGAAGAAGAACAAAATTACATATGTTCAAAATGTTGATCAATGTTTGATAAACTTAAGTACATCTACTACCAGTTTCCGTTTGCAACAAAGTACCATAAAAAAAAATAAAGATTTTGTTGACAAAGAAGTTGCTCGTGCATTTGTTATGAATAATATTGCATTTAATGTTATCTATGCACAATCATTTGTCAATATGATAAATACATATATCTATTTTGGTCTTACCTACACATTGTCAAGTTACTTATCTGTTCGCACTAAATTGGTACAAGAACTTAAGATAGATGTCTATGCATATGTAGCTTCAATAAAAGAGTCATGGGTTCAATCAAGATGTACTTTGATGTCAGATCTTTGGTCGGATATAAAAAACCAGCCATTCCTCAATGTTGTTGCATCTTATCCAAAGGGATCAATTTTTATAAATGCATTAGAGGTATCTGAGTATAGTATAACTGGATTATTTCTTGAAAAGATTCTTGTTCAAGTCATTGAGGAGATAGGACCATAAAATATTGGTCATCTTGTGACTGATAATTGATCAATTTATGTACTTGCTGGTGATCTAATAAAATCGAGATTCTCTCATATTCATAAAACATGGTGTACTACACATTGGTTGAATTTGCTTCTAGAATACATTGATAAAAAATATTATTTGGGTACAAAATATCATTAAGGATGCTAAGCTAATAGTGGATTTTATGTATCAGCATACCATTGTTTTAGATTTAATGAGAAAGCACACTAATGGAAGGGAATTAAAAAAGTATGGTAAAACTAGATTTGCCACTAACTTTTTTATAGTTCAATTTGTATTGTTAGTAGAAGAGGGTTTGAGAGTGATGGTTGCATCCTCCAAGTTGAGAGTTATGAATTATAGTAAGAGTAAAAATGGTACAAAAATCATAGAAATAATTCAAAGCTCCAAATTTTGGAATGATGCAATAGATCCAATCACTACATTATCACCTCTTATCAAGGTGCTTCATTTGGATGATAGCAAGGGTCAACCATGGGATATTTATATGAAGCAACGGAAATGGCAAGGGAAGCATTAAAGATAAATTGTAATGACAATGAATCTAGGTGAATCTAGGTATCTTGAATTGGTAAAGATATTCGAAAAGAGGCGAAAGGGAAATATAATTCACCCCATTTATGCCGCTGCCTCATTTCTTAATCCAACTTTAATGTATAGTGGGTGTGTTAAACTTGATAATCCTTAAGTGAAGGCTGGTTTTTCTTTGATTTCAAATATAATGATTCAGGTAGAACAGAAAACTATATTCTTTTAAGAGTTGTTGAAGTACAATACACGGGATTCAAATATATTTGATGGTGCTGCATTGGGGTTATTGTCAACAGGTCATCTTCGTAAGTATTTTCTTGATTATCAATTTTTTGTATCTTCTTGTATTATTATTTTTTTCTTATTTTAAGAAAATAAATTTTACCTCACTTTTAATTGTATTTTGAGTATGTGGCTAAAAAATTCTTATTATGTAGGAGTTTGGTGGGCAGTATGTGGAGAAAGCATTCCACTAGTTCGAATGGTTGCCATTCGGATTTTGAGCCAACCATATAGCTCATCAGCGTGCGAAAGAAATTGGAGTGCTTTTGAGGCGACTCAACCCAAAAAAGAAATAGATTGACACCAACTATGTTAACCAACTTGGTTTACATACGAGTGAACTCAAAGATGATGGTTGCATCACATGAAAATGAAATTCGAGATTGTAATGCAATTTTAACTTATCATATTTTTTTACTCCGATTTCTTGAGCCTAGTCTGATATATTGGCAATATCTTTACATGAAGTATTTTTGCCGATCTATATTTTTTATCGGATTTTTTCATCTGACTTTTTAAAATAAAAATGATTTTTTCTCGATTTTAAGGTAAGCCGATTTATTGAAAGTCCCCGACTTTCTAAATATGCTCTCAATTCTCCTTCGCAATTACAGCTCTCTTCTGTTATCGGCTCCCCGTATCATCATGATATAGTTGTGCAATATTGCACACACAACAACTACATCAACCTTGTTCGTAAATTATACTGCATTTGATTCCTGAGTATAGGACATCTGGCCTTCCAAAGCTGAAATGTCTTATCCACCACATTTCTAAGCATCGAATGCCGCTTGTTGAATAACTTCTTGTGATTTTGAGGAGCTCGTGGGTCTGAAGTAAATTCATTTAGATGGTAACGAACTCTTCGATATGGTCCTATGAAACCACACATAGTAGGATAGCCACCATCTACAAAGTAGTATTTTCTTATTCCATATTTGTGTAATGAGTGTATTATAAAGCCAGATATTACACTACCAACTATTGTACAAACCAAAGCAACGAAAAATAATGTAAATGGAGTTACCCTCAGGCACAACAAACCTACTACGTCCATTACCAATTGCATCATATAGGACAGTAGAATCTGATGCAGATCCTTTCTAACCTGTAAGTACATAATGGAAGCGCATGTCAAAACCAACCGCAATGTTAACATTCTAGCTTAAAAAACATTTTCTGTTTCAAAAACGATTATGCAATCGACTACAAACTCGAGCAGGGATATGAGTCATGTCAATAGCTTTGACACAATCCTATTAAGACAAACAAATCACCATTATATATTAGTTCTCAGTAGATGTGAGAACGACAATGTGGAATACTTGACACTCGCATACTTATGTGGAAAAGCGTAGAGTATCACTAACAATGTGGGCAGGTGTTTCATTGCTTGGTGGTTGCAGGAACAAGGGTTTCAATTCTAAGATCACTTTTAAAATTCTTTAGAAGAAGTAACTTATGGTTTTCCCTGAATGTAGTAACCCTTCTTGGACCACCCTATTCCGCTGATCATGTGTGACGGTGGTTAAAAATATGGCTACTTGTTCATTAATTGCCAAATATCTTGTATTTGTAATGTTTGTCCTCTCCTTTAACAATTACATAGACCGATAAAAGCATTTTAGTCCATTCGTAACTTGTCAAAGCACTTACGAGGGTGCCCTGATAGTAAGTATTGGACATAATTGGACCCAATAAAAATTGAAGTATGAATACACCCCCTCCTCATTTGGGTAGTGATATACCAATATGCAATGCAGCATGCTGTATATGCAGCACATAATATTACCACCAACTGATGTCGTCGGGGATCCATAACTACAAATTAAAGAAGCCATCCATAACAATAAAGAAAACCATACAACAATCTTTGAAATTAAAATGAAAGAAGTCATCCACATACAAATGAAAGAAGTCATCTCTTTCATCATCTAGAAAGCAAACCATCATACAAATAAAAGAAGCCATCGTCCATAAAACAAATCATGAAGCAATCTTTGACATTAAAATGAAAGAAGCCATCCACATACAATTGAAAGAAGCCATCTATTTCAACATCCATAAAGCAAACCATCATACAAATGAAAGAAGCCATCATCCATAAAGCAAATCATGAAGCAGTCTTTGACATTAAATTCAAAGAAGCCAAATGAAAGAAGTTATCATCCATAAGAGAAACCATGAAGCAATCTTTGACATTAAAATGAAAGAAGCCACCCACATACAAATGAAAGGAGCCATCTCTTTCATCATACATAATCAAACCATCATACAAATGAAAGAAACCATCATCCATAAAGCAAACCACAAAGTAATCTTTGATATTAAAATGACATAAGTCATCCACATACAAATGAAAGAAGTCATCTCTTTCATCATCCATAAAGCAAACTATCCTACAAATGAAAGAAGCCATCATTTATAAAGCAAATCATGAAGCATCTTTGACATTAAAATGACATAAGCCATCCACATACAAATGAAAGAAGCAGTCTTTGATGTTAAAATTAAACATAGTCAATCAATTGGAGGCGCTTCGTCTCTTGATCAAAGTAAGCCCTTTGTATCCTTGGATCCTCCAAGTTTAGTAACATCTCTGCCTTTGTAGAATCTTGGAAGATCCTTGCCGATGTTAAAATGACATCATCGCCAACTTCACCTACTTTACAAATTCCTTCAACAATCTTACAGGCATCTCTCCTAGCCTTCGGCAGACCATCCACCACTGGAGTATTGCTGTTACCTGCGGTGTCATATGCCAACATCTTAATGCTATGGGTTATCTCTGCCATGGCTAAAGACATGGACTCGATGAGGGTGGGTTACTTTGATCGGCGATGTGTTCCTATCGGAGTATGGGATCGTCGTCTTTTTTATCTAGATGATACTAGGTCATCAGATGAGGATGAGCTAGATTCATCTGGGACTTCTAATGGGGGGTCATCGGAGAATGCAATGTTGGACCTTTCTGGCTCAATTCTAATGCTACCCCCAATCGATTTGTAAATCCCATCTGCTGTGCCACCCTCATAGATCTTACTTAGCAACGAATACTCGGGCAAAGTCTTGTTATGATATTTATTTTCCCATTCATTCTCCTGTATATAGAAAACCATAAATAATTTTTAGCGATAATTGTATTGAAACATAGTCAGTATTTTAAAAGTCTATGCAAATTGGTAATTACATACCGTTAGGAAACCATTCCAAATAGCAACCTCAGCGGTTGCTATCATCTTATTCGAAACCGGATACATTCATAAGTTTTTTTATATCATTGTACATGTTCCTAAAGAACTTATACTTGCTTTTCAACCTAGTTTCGATGTTTCTTGACCCATATTTCATTGTCATGGCGCCTACCATACGTTTCCAAGCACCTTTTCTAAAACCCGCCCGCCTTCCCTGTAGCCCTAGCCTCCTTCTCCATAAGTTCAATAAAGTAGTCCTCTTCTGACTATGTCCATTGGAAGTTTCTCTTGCCTCCCATATTCTCATTCGCCGCACTTGATGATGTGTGTGGGTCCATCCTATTGAACACCACACATCTATTGTACATATCATTATGGACTATGCTCCAATATATTTTATACAATTATCGATTATTATGGACTATACAATTATATTCAGATTTCATGAACGCATAAGCATTATTCATTAAAAATATAAATGTAACAAAAAGAGCATGGTAGCTACAACATTCATAATTGGAGCTAAGTAAAACTGAACAAACCCAAAAATAAAAAATAACAAAAAGGTAAGTAAGATTATTCTCAATTCCAGTAAAATTCGGCATTTTATTCACAAACAGGAAGCAAGATTAGCACTATATCACAGAGAAAATACTAAAAAAAACCAAATACAAAATAACCAAAATTAATAAGAAAATTAAAATGTTGTTAATTCATGCATTTCTTCTTTGCATAAAAAGATATAAACAAACCCACATCATAGTTGTGTATCATAGAAAAAATATATTAGATCTCATGAACCCACATCATAGCTGTATATCAAACCAATTTCGAAAAAAAAAATAGCAAAGCAATTTCAATAAATACTTGGAACAAAGAAATCATTGAATGAAGAACAAATTCATAAATGAAAACAAGCAAGCTTGTAAGAAATATCAACTAAACTTCACAGATTTTCAGAAAACTAAGAAAGAAAGGAGTCCATTAATCTACGTTCTTCAAAGAAATGCAGCAACCGTGAATTATACATAACCCATTATGTAAAGGAAGAAGATATCCACATAAAAGAAGAAACCCAAGTAATATTGCCATTCAATAATTTAATTGTGTTAGGCGAAGATGTTTATTTCCAAAAGGCTTGAAGAAAAAGGAAGTAAGAATAGCACTATATCACAGAAAAAGTACTCAAAAAACCCAAGTAGAAAATAACCATAACTAATAAGAAAATGAAAATATTGGTAATTCATGCATTTTTGTTTGCATAACAAACCCACATCATAACTATATATATCATAGATATTATTTATTAAAAAAAAGAAAGGTAGCAAAAAGACATCATCAATAACAACAACAACAACAACAAATAACAACCACCTAATATTCCCATAGTTTTCTACAAAGAAAAAGAATTAGAAAATTGTGAAATTTACCTGAAGTGGAGAGAGGAAGGCTTGAAGGGAGGGATGAGGGGCATGGTTTCTACAGAGAACTATTTAAAAAAAAAAAACAGTTAAATTTATTTTTCCCTACAGATCACAATTTACCACAAGCAATATTCATCACTGAAAACCCTTGTTCGATTCACACCATGTTTGGAACCTAGAGAAAAAATCAGAGAGAGCAAAAAAAACCATGGGGTAGAGAAAAACCAGAAGCAAAAAAATCAAGGGAGAGAGAAAAACCAAAGAGAGAATGTACCTTTGTGAGGAGGCTCGTAGGCACAAAGAGAAAGTGCAAATGATCTCTTCTCTGTGGTCAAGGCAGTCAGGGGCAAGCAAATACCTCGAGAAAGATGAACAACATATATCAGAGCTCAATAGCAAGGAATCAGTGCTCAAGGACAAGATTTGAGAGAAAGAGAGAGAAAGATGAAGAAATAACATACCTCAAAAAGATGAAAAACATAGATTTAAAGCACTTTTCTTGGTCATCCGTCTTCTTGGACCTTCGAGTGAGAGAGAGAAGTGAAGTTTTACTTTATAGGAAAATAACTCTGTGCTTTACAAAAAAAAATTCTATATCCAGAAAAAAAATTGCATACAGCGAAAATTACATAAACAACTCACAATCTAGTACGAAAATGGAGTAAAACTACCCATCAAAATTAGCAAATTAATATCAATAAAACTAAAAGCCAAGTTTGCTTAGACTGAAAAACAGAGATTGAACGAGTTTCTAAACTAGAAAATGAAAAAATCCAAAAATAATCAAAACAAGCTTTTTCAAAGATTCTAGAAATAATCGAAATATCAATTCATGCCCATAAATCAGTGATAAATCAGTCATCACATCATGATATGAAACTCACAGAATCCCTAATATGAGGTGGCATCCATTTCTATTTTTATCAGAAATGAATCACCCTTACAAGAGCTAAGAAAACCTAGCAAGGATTAGAGCTCAATAGCAAGATTCAAAGCTCAATAGCAAGGATCAGAGCTCAAGGAAGAGATCCGTCGTCTTCCGTAAACCTTGATGAGCGGCTGAGTGCGAAGACATGGCTCTCGTTGAGCGGCTGAGTGTGAAGAGAGAACTCTGGTTGAGCGGCTGAGTGTGAAGAGAGAACTCTGGTTGAGCGGCTGAGTGCAAAGAGAGGCTCTGATTTAGGGAACTTTTTTTCAACAAGGAGGTTTTAGGACACTTTTTATCAGGGGCAGAAGTTTTATAAACTTCCCATTTCAAGTTCCGACCTTTTGGTCGGAATGTTTTTAATACACAAAAAGGGGAAGATGAACAGTAAAGTAAAGTTCCCCACTTCTGTTTTTTATCAAACACCAAACATGAACAGTATTAGGTAAGTTTCAAGTTCTTGGAAGACAGTTCCAGTTATCAAACCGGCCCATAATGTATGACATATTATAGCTATAATTTGTATTATATAGTTATATACCTATAGATTATAAGATATATATATATATATATATATAGAGAGAGAGATAATTACATGAGATATAATGTTATATTATAATATTATACTGCTCTATAGAATATTATAATATATAATATATTATAATATTATAATATATAGAGCAATATTTATATATACAGATTTAGATATATATGTATATAATACATTTTATAGGTATACTGTTACATAGTGTTATAGTATATTATATATTGTATGACCTATAACAGTCCTAATAGTATAACATATAACAATAGTATAACATATAACAGTTATACAGTACATTACGATGTTATATCGTTATAATATGAGGTATAACTATAACTATATAACAGTCATATTATAACTGTTATAACAATTATATGCATATACCATATAATTATAACTAGTTATTTACATAATAACTGGTTATAGATAATATAGAAGTATAATTGTCATATAGCATACTACCTATAACCATATGTTATAATATTTTATTTACAGTCATATTATAATTTAACTGTAATGACCATTATTACCGGAGAGTATATAGCATATATAGCCAATGTATAACACAACATAAATTACCATATAACATACTATTATATCGTTACCATATGATAATACATTTATAATTAAACATTCACAATAGTTATAAGAATACATTTATGTTATATGGTAAAGAAATATATATGACACTATTACGTCTGTGTTATATGTATAGTCATAAGGGACTGGGAAGGTAATATTGTCTTTATCTATGCAAACCCACTTGGGAGAAAATAGCTAATCATGCTGAATTCCTCGCTCTACTTCATAGTTTGAAAAATTTTGTGGCTAGGATTTTAGGCTCATTATGTGCTATTGAAGGTGATTCCCTCAATGTCATTAAATGGTACAAAGGGGAACAAACGACCCTTTGGGAGCTCAGGTCTGTTGTATATCTTGGACTTATCAAGACTATTTTTCCTTTTCTTTTGTGCATGTCTATCGGGAAGCCAATGTATTGGTTGATTATCTTACCAAGGGGGCATTTCTTTAATAGAGTATGTTGTTTCGGATACTATAATTTCCTTCTAGTTTCTTTCTAATAAAGTTTTAAAATTCTTATAAAAAAAAGAGAAAATATCTCCATACCCCTTATGTTTAAGTTTCATTTCACAATAGACCCAAAGTTTTAAAAGATATCTTAAGGCATTAAAGTTAAAGATTTTTTTTCTTCTAACTCCCCAAGCTAATTTAAACTTAATTTTTTAGGCCAAACAAATCTAAAAGGACATGTCTTTTCTAAAAGCCATCCTCCCAAACTTCTAGAGAGAGAAGGGCTTTATGAAAATTACAAGGTTCAAGATAGAGAGAGAGTTGTAAAGGATGGATTTATTAATTTTATAGTCTATATTTTTAAAAAAAGTTATTTTTGTGGGGCAATTTTGTAAATATTATTACAAGACAAAAGGTATTTTTGTCATCTCCATAAGAGGTAAAGTTGAAATTTTAACTAAAGGACAAGAACATTCAACCAATAAAGTTTCAGGACACTAACTTCCAACGTGCCATTGTATTTTTGTGAAAATTTCAAATTTACGTTTATTTAATGGTAAAGTTACCTATTTAAATAATTTTTTTAATAAAAAAATAATAATTGTATTGATAAATACACCCATCACAACCCCTTCTAATTTGAACCTTTGTATTTTGAGAGGTTGTTAACTCTAGACAAAC
>NW_006499583.1:706997-744259 GCF_000471905.2 Amborella trichopoda | reverse complement strand
ATTGCAATATAGTTATAGTCTGCGTCATACTCGGAGCTGTTATAACGCTAACGGTTGTATAATAGTTATATTGGTACAACGTTAACTATTACACCAATAGTTATATGGTGTAATAGCATATAACTATTATGTAATAAATATATATAATAGTTATATATATTGGTACAATAGCTATAATGGCGTATTACATGTATAATAGCTATAATAACGTTGTAACTACTATAGCGTAGTTTTATGATAACAATAACATCAACGTTGTACCAATAGCTATTATAGCCGTGCTCTTAATATTATAACTATTATATACAATAGATATATAGAACGTTTATATAACGGTATTACAATGGCCATATCTATTATGATGAGCATATAGTTCCATTATTAAAAGTAATAATAGTTATTCCATATATTATGTAATACAACGTTAAAATATTAACGTAATATCGTTGTATTATATAACGCGTCGTTATATATATGCCACATAGCTATAATAGCTATGTGGCCTATGACTATAATGGCTTATGAGCTATAACGTCCCGATATAGCTCTTGGTATGTTCCATATATTTACATTGGAACAGTTTGCCAGGCTAATTGTTCCCATCGGTGGCAGCCATTGGTTATATCAATGTTCCCACCGTTCCACAATTATCAGAGCTAAATCATTATGGCCATTATAACTCTATATAATAGCCATTATCAATGGCTAAAATGGAACAGCTATAAGGCCATCTCGTTATATTGGCCAATATAATGGGGACGTTATTATTAGCTATTATAGACACGGTATTATCTTATCTATAATGGGAACAACATTATATAATCCAATTAATGCCATTAGAACGTTCCAATTTGACGGGACTATAATGATGGCCCGTATTATAACACTATAGTGTTTTATAATTAGTAATAGGCATATTGGCTATAATGGAACCGAAGATGTCTCACATGGAATAATATCTTGGCTATAATAGTTAGAAAATGGAATAATATCTTGGGTATAACATAGTGCCTTGGATCTATATGTACTATAATTAAATCCGTAGCTATAATATTATAAATGTTTCATATTATTATGGAACGGGCTATAATTCCAATGGAACGGACTACAGCTATTATGGCTCGTTCCATATGGAAGTTCCTGTTATAACCATAACATCCTTAATTATAGCGGGCTATAACTATAGCAAGTTACATAATTATATAACGTGCTATATAATATGTTATATAATATAGCATATTATATAAGTTATTCCATAGCCATAATAACAAGTACGGCTATAATTATGGCTGTACCATAATCCTATCCTAGTTCCATGCCTCGAAAATGCTGGTAGTACAAAGCTTTGATACCATAATTATTTGTCACGACTCCACTCCTTGCCATCCCCACCGGACCCTAGAGCTCGAGCCTGCTAGCGGACTGTAGTTCATGGGGCCACGACCCCAAGTTGCAAGTGTGACTTTAGTTCGACTGCGCTCAACACCTTGAATAACAAGGAATTTTCGGTATCAAGCCAGCCATAAAAGAAATGAAAATTAAAACACTAGTCTGCTGAAGAAACAAGTCCCAAAATACATACAACAGTCCAAAATAGTACATATAGGTCTGATGCACAAAAGGCCCAACATCATCACATATTATAAAATGAAAATGGACGATATGGCCAGACTACCAACCAAAACATGCACAAATACAAATTATACAATAGAAAGTAAAAATCTTCTTTGTTTAATGTAAATCCAAAGAACATAGAAAAGACAACAATCTACTATTTTACTGCCGAGCACAGGAACACATAAAACTAATAAAATCCTTTCTTTACTGTAAATCGAAGAGAACATAGAAATGCAGGCCCTTAATAATTTTTTTTGGAAATAGAATTTAATCGTAATATTTAAGAAAATATAATTTTTAACATATAGATTATTAATTTGTCAAAATAAATAAATTTTAAAAACTAAAAATGATATTTTTTAGAGGAAATATTTGAAATTTTGATTTATGTTTTTCTTTGAAGGACTATTATTTATGGTGTAGTTCTACACTTTGTTTGGTCGATGATATAGATGTCCCCGCATAGTAATAGGTACGACTTGGACGTACCAAAACAATTCTCCTTAAATTAATATCAATATCTCACTATAATAGCGCACCTCAAGCAAACTCACTTAAATGCGGGTTAATGTTATGCGTGTGATTGCTATAAGGTTGCAACCTTAAACAATCCAATTAAGGTGCGCCTCCAAATTTTATCATAACATGTATTTTTGTTGTAAACAATTCTTAAAACTATTTTAAAATCTATTTTCATATCTAATTAAAAAATTTTAATCTCCAAAAATGATTAAAATCAAGTAGATCTATAAACACATGAAAATCTTGAAAATGGATGGTCTAGATAATGTGTTGCAAGATGCACTAATTCTTGGACTAAAAAAGTTTCTTATTTCATATACATACATTTCAATATCGAGATAATCAATTAGAGTGTTTTTAAATAATAAAATAACCTTTCCGATAGGTTTTTAAGGTGCATCCGTAATTATACATTTCAAGGTTGCAACCTTATATAAACCTTTCCAAATATAAGATAAACATATGAATTAAATAACTTTATTATTATTTAGATTCGTCACCACCACGGTTGGTAGGAAGCAAAAATTACGATAAGTAAAGAAGGGCAAAAATAATACAATAACCTGGTTCACTCTAATACATTGAAAGCTAATTTTTTTATGCGAGCAAGGATGTGTGGAAAAAGATAGTTGGTTCTCGAGTACCCATGTTTAAAATAAAATAAGGTGCACTCCTTGGCGGAAAAATTATGTGAAGTTCATATTAAGAGGATTTTCTTAATTCTTAATAATCTCAACCTAAGACTAATTACATGTCCCAGCATCCATTACAAAATAAATAATAATAATAATAATAATAATAATAATAATAAGGGCGTGGTTTCTATACCGCCAAACCCGCATATGTAGAAATGTGGGCTTTTTAATAAATCCATTATTGAGATCGATTTTAAAAACTAGAAATAACAAATCGAGTAAGAAAACAGGTGGACCGTTAGTTTCCATTGTTTTTAGATGGAACACCCCACCTTTAAGATGGATGCTTTACACTTTTTGGTTTGTATATGTAGTCATGCGGTCGAGCCCGCATGAAACAATTTTCCTAATAATTAAGTCTTAAAATCCATTTCAAAAATAAATTTGTTAAGCCTGCATTTCTACATATGTGGGCTTGGCCGCATAGAACTAGGTCATAATAACAGTTACAAGCAGTGGTCTAAAAATCGCCGAGTCAGCACAGGCTTCGGTGATTCGACATGGGAATCGGCCACATCGTGTCGAATCTAACTCAAGACAAGAAACCTCCCGTGTTTAGGCGAGTCGGGTGATTTTGATGTCACGAAATGGAATATGACGTCACATAATGGGCGAGTCGAGTGATTTTGATGGAAGATTATGACGTGGTTGTGTTTGAGGGGGCATTTTTGTAATTTTTTTAAAAAACAGGGTAATTATGGCACTATACAAGCCACTGTTTGAAGACATTTTCAGCACCTTGGGTCCCCGATGCGAGAATAAGAGAGAAGCAGGTCAATAAAGCCTGACAAACAATGAAAATTTCGATAGTCTCATAATAGCCCCAAAACAGGTCAAGATCTTCATAAGGACTCCTAAAAGCCTCGTACCAAGTTTTGTCACATTCCGACATGTCTAAAGCAGTGCAGACGAAGAAACAGTTTCGGCAGAATCAACCCCTAGCACCTTGACACAGACCCCTATAACTGAAACCCTACTTTCGGAGCATCAAATGGTTGTGGGACCCCCGCCATTTGATCCGATATACCTCTAGGGGTTTCACCTTAAATAGACACTCCAGGAAGATGTTATGGGTAAAAGATTAAATCAGGAGGAGTCGTACATTATTCCCGTGTGGCCACCCTGCAATTAAACTCCATTAAAGAATAGTCACGAGCAGGGAACATGCGACCCCCATATCTCTCATGTTCGAGATCGGATCGTTCTAAAACTTATTGGAGAGTGTTCGTCTCGTCAAAATGAGTGTTTTGATATGTAACACGTCCTGCGACGATGTTGAAGCAAGGAGAAATGCTAGAGAGAAGATCGTGATTGGAAGCTGCACATTATAGAAAATGAGTAGTACATCCACTCACTCGAGCAGCCAAATCACAGCGTCGGCAAGCCCGATCGATTGCATTGTGTGCGTCAGGTCTGTGGCTATCATTGGTCCAAACCCCGCGGGTGATGAACAGTCGGATTTCACACAAGGTCAAGTCGAAATCACTGTTGATTTCGACAGTCGAAATTCTAAATTCTGGCCAAAAGTTCAAGGGTGCCAAGCCTTCGTTCGAGCACCAAATCACATCCCGTTTGTTGCAACACGATCGTGGTGACATTCTAAATGCGATTTAGCAAATAAATCATAGAAAAATATCGACATGAAGATGCACTATCGATAAAAATTTTCAAGTTTTATGTGAATTTCAAGTTCTATGATCATACCTTTAAAGTGTGATTCATGGTTTAAAATTGTTATCAAAATGATTGTAGCATCGAACCCTACACGATGACAATCATCTTTTGCTCATTCGGATGTTGGATCGGCAATGGATTGTCCAAGAAGAATAGAGAACGTCCCAAGTTCTCAGTAGGGACTATTTTGGAATTCTCTCAATTGTTAAGCAGGGCCAAATCATCATTTTGCACCCTATTTCTTTTTTTTTAATTCCACATAAATTGTAATTATCCCCAATTAGGGTTAGTTTTGGGTAATCCACTCATGTTTTAGCCCTCGTCTATAAATAGACGCTACCTCTCATTGATGGGGGTCTCTTTTGGGGAACTCACGAAACCATTGTACAAGGATTCAATAAAAATTAAGGTTTTCTTCTTGTATTCTCTTGAGCACATCTTGGAGAGAGAGAGAGAGAGAGGAGAGCGAAAGTCTAGAGTGGTACTTCTCCTATCTTTGAGATATTTTCTCTCTCTTCCCTTTTCTCTCTTAGGTTTTCTTCTTCTCTCTCTTCTTCTTCATCTATCTTCTTCTTCTCTGCTGGTCTTTCCCAGAGGGCATGCACGGGAATGGTAGTGCCATGCATGCCTCTTTCTCTCTTCCCCCTCCTGCGGTTTCGCAGATCGTGCATGGCTATATCTTCGTTCGTCTCTTTTCCTCAATTTGGTTCGCGCATGGTGTTAGTCATCGTTGTGCGTAACGTCGTCTGAAGGAGCACACGGTAAGCCGGGCTGTGCTCAAGCAGCGGGTCGAGCTCTTGTTTCGATCCCTGGATTGGTGTCACGCACGACGATGTGTATCGTCAACTGCAGACTATCTCTCTTTCCTCTTACCAGTCGCAGACGGCGATACCTATCGCCGCCCACTGGCATCTTGCCCTGTCTCGTGCTTATCGCAAACGAAGATACGTATTGCCGCCCGTGGGGGTCCCATCCTGCCTCGCGTCTCCTGCAGACGGCGATGCCTATCATTGCCCACAGAGAGTCTCACTCGTGCTTTGCCTCTTGCAGACGGAGATGCCTTCCGCTATTCGCAAGCCTCTTTCGTGCTCTGCGCCTGTCACAGACGGTGATACCTATCGCCGCCGGCGAAGGTCATTGCTGCCTCCTCGTGCCATCGACGGCGATGGGCAATGCTGCCTGCAGTTAATTGCTCACCCTTTTGCAGCGAGCAGCAGTGTCTAGCGTAGTCCAGGGCCACGACATTGTTATTCTACGGTTGTGGATGGTGATGCCTATTGCCGCCGGGACCTTCCTACCCCTTTGTCTCGCGTCTTCTCTCAGCTCTCTTCTTTTCTCCTTTCCTCTTTCATTCTTGCTTGACTAAAGGATAGACTCAGTCTAATACTGTAACAGCGGTCTAGCTGTCGAGCAGTTTTTCCGTCATGCTGGTCCAGAGTACCGTGCCCGTCCTGCTGCCACACCAGATTAGGATGGTCATATCGGCCTTGGTTTCGAGTAGTATTGCCATCGCGCCGATCTGAGTTACCATGCCCGTCTAGCTACCACTCCGAGTCAGTTACTATACTTGTCCAGCTATCATGCTAGTCTCGTCCCCTTGTCAAGTTCGCTTCTCTTTTCTCCTCTTACTCAGACCCTCTTCCGCATCACCCTAATTATCATCTTCTCTGCCATCTGAATGTCCACGTCTATGCATGTTCACCCCAAGACATGGGTGGTTCCCTCGGTCCACTTGTGTTGCAAATTAACCATGTTAGTGCTTTGCCAAATAAGGAGATTGCAGGTAAGGGGAGGCGAGTCTGAACCAGTTGAAGTAGCTGGGAAGCTTTCTATCGTGATCTAAGAAGGCGCCCGCGCGAGTCAGCCCGAGTAAGTCACTGACCCAGGTGAGGTTGGTCCCCACCTGACGTTTAAAATTCTTCTCTCACCAGTTGGACACCTGCCCTTGTTCTGTGAACAAGGTTCCCAAGAGAGCAATCTCAGGTCCCGAGTCTTCCGAACTCGAGACACGTATCACCCGATCATCTAGATCTGGCGGACGAGATCGAGGCATCCGATCAGTTTGGCAACTCCACTAGGGACTTACTACCCCTTTTTCGGTTCGCTCTTGCTTGATTGGTATCACCTTTATTTCTGCACTGCATTCCATGGCATCTGGGTTATTCAACTCGTTCATCTGAGTTGGGGATTTTCTCATCTCCGCACTTGTGATCGTCCTGGGGAAGCAAGCTTCTCAAGCCTTGTTCCCTACGCTCCTTTTGATTCGGGACTCACAGCCCGGCTCCCAGGTTCTTTCCTAGATTGGTGTGAAAAGGGACTTGAAGGTCCCTAACTCCTCACTTTCCAGTCTTGGTGGACCATCCACTAAGGCCCTTCGCATTGGTAGCATGTTTGCTGCCACCCACAACATGCACCCTGCTACTGGCAAGTCTCTTGCCTGTAACATTGCTAAAGTACGTCGAGAGGCTTCCCTGTCCACTTTCACGAAAGGCAAGCAGGCTGTCATCGCTCCTGAGGTCGCTGCAAGGCCACCCCGAATACTCCTTCGCCACCCCGAACCTCTATGCCTAGAGGCTTGACACACTGAGGAAGAGATCTTGGGGCCTCCACCTCTCGTACACACCTAAATGCTCGTGGTCCGCCTACTCAAGCCACACCTCAGGGAAACTTTCATGCTGCCTTGAGCTCGCGTTCAAGGCTAGGCCTTCTCAGACCAAACCCTGCACGCACCATGCATCTGCCCATAGCACGGGGCATCGCCAATTCTGCATTAGCTCGAGCACACGGGAGTCTACCACTTCGTCCTCCCGCTCTGCACACACGGCTTCATCCTGTGAGAGATAGGCTCCTACCCAGTCCCTCACAGACACCAGCTCATAGGATTCGGACTCCTAAGGTCGAATCGGCTGACCAAGCTCGGGCCAACCCCCAAGTCACCTAGAGGACTGCCTCCAAAGTGCACACGCACCAGCTTCGCAGATTACTCCCCAATCTTGACTCATGTGGAGTTGCGAGCTAGTTCCTTCTTCTGTCACCCTTCCTTTGCTAAGCAGACGCCTCGAGACTTGGCACTCAAAGGTTTTCCCTAAGAGTACCATCTTGAGTCAACCACCTTAGGTCCACCATGCACCCGGACCTCGCAAGGGAACTTGGGGCAAAGGCTTAATTAAAAATAAAAGCCTACAACCTCCAAGAGAGCATGTCAAATTGCCATCTATCCTTGGACTTCACTTTTCGCTCCAGCTAATGAACACAGCCCTCGCACACTCAAGAAAGATGGGGCAGTCAAAATCTCAGGCTCAATTCTAGAGTGACATCTATTGCAACCTCAAGGTCATGCAGAAGAGAGGCTTGCAGCTCCTGACTAGAGAGGCCCCTATCGCAGTTGAGGTTACCACTCTTTATCACCTCCTGCCTCACAATCCGTTCTTCCCTCTTCAAATTCCAGAACCTGAGCAAGAAGTCCTAGAGCATTGTTCGGTGGTCACTGTCACAGGAAAAGACCAAGCCGCCAAGAAGTCACGGTCCCAATACCATCAAGAACCGGTCCTCACACGGTCGGCGTACAAGACTCGAGTCCAGTCCGGGCATGTTGAGCCCCTACTGACCGACTTTCCGTGTACGACTCGCCAACCTTGGCAGTCTACTACTCCACCTGGCTCTAACGCTCCAGAAGAAACGGTCAGCGTCATGGTGATCAACAAGCCAAGTGACGCCCAAGAAGAGTGGATGAACAAGTTCGAGGTGATGATGCAGTCCATTCTAGAAAAAATGGATCGCTTGGAAGCCTCTAGGCCCCCTTCTCATTATGAGGCCAATTCCCTGCCTAGTAAGGACACAACTCCTAGGCAAACTCCCCCACCAGCCTCCCAAGACAGCTCTGCTCCCCGCATGGTTTCACAAGCCCATATGAATACCATGGTGACCCACAGTCTCAAGACTAAAATCCCGGGCATGCAAGGGGTGCCACTTTACCAAAAGTCGTAACCCTCGTTTATCGATCAGGTGTCGTTTCCCCCAGATTATCAAAAAGGGAAGCTCCTCCTGCTCAACGGTACTACATCCCCGCACCAACATATCGCTCATTTCCAAGCAACTTGTCAAGAGATGGCAGCTGACAAGCAAATCCTCCTCCCTCAGTTCGTCGAGACTCTCGAAGGGCCAGCTTTCCAGTGGTATGCTCGGCTACCTCCAAGCTCAATACACACATGGCAAGAAATAGAGCAATTATTTTACCAACTTGTCTATGAAGTCTAGAGAGACGAAGAAACAATCGAGCTGCTCACTTTGACTCAAGAGCCTGGTGAGCCAGTCGATAAGTTCATCGCCCGATGGAGAGAGTTGACAACCTATTATGCCACTCCCATAACTGAAAGAGAAGCAGTTCAAACCTGCATATGAAATATGATGCCCGAGATCACCCTGCATGTTGAGGCTTCCAATCCAGCCTCCATGTCAGAGCTCATCTCTAAAGCGGTTTGTATAGAGGGTCTGTTCAAGCACCATAGTGGATCTCGTCAATAGCGCTCTAGCTCGAGAAACGGTCAGGGCAATGGCAATTCCCGCACCAACAATTGGGGCAACCAACAAAAGGGGTGATTAGTGCAGCCGTCACCATGACTGACACTAAGAAAGCCACCCCTCAAACCTTGGACCTCTCCAAAGGGGTAGTCACAACCAAGACACAGACACCACCTCAGGCTGGAGGCAAGCAGCTGTCCTATAACAGGGTCCCGCCCCTTAAAAATATAAATCGAAATGACTACTGGGTCCAACACCAGAACGAGGTGTATCCTTTCGAGAAGGAGTGGGTTCTTGCGCTACTTCGGTTACTACTAGAGCATAACATGATCCAGCTACTGGAGGTCAAATCCTCAAAGCAAGCTGGACAGGAGGCACACGAGAGTTAATGTGCCTATCACAGGAGAGTAGGCCATCCCACTCAAGAGTGTTGTATGCTCAAACACATTATCGAAGCCCTTACTAACAAGAGTCAGATAAAGCTTGAAGAGCTAAAGAAAGCATTCGGGGCAACTGAGGCTTCCCACGTAGTGACAATCTAAGAGGATGATGAAGCACATACCGTCCTCCGTGCAGTATTCTCTGTAATGCTCGAAGAAGGTCTCATCATGCCGAAGCCGACAAGGCAGCCCAGATTCCTGCCTCCAGGAACTTAGAACCTCTGGTGTCCGTATCATCAGATATGAGGCCATGATCTGAGCGAATGCATGGCTTCCACAAGCTCTTAGCAAAGAAGATGGAGCAGCACCAAGAAGTTCATGGTAACCTAGAAGGACACCCTCAAGTCTATGCTCCACCAGTGCAAGAAGACCTCTCGGCACAAGCCCAGGGAAACCCTCTGCATGCAATCTTTGAGGCAATGCTCCACCAGGTTCTCGTCACTCCCAAGCCTGCCAGGCAACCTAGAAGTCTTGCCCAGGGTGCGCAAAATCTCTGGTGCCCATATCACTAGGTATTGGGCTATGAGTTGACGGAATGCTTGGGGTTCGAAGCTATAGTCGTGGAAAAGGTAAAGAAAGGCCACATTGTTTGTGTCGTTCTCCCATAACACTTTCAAGCTATCACTCTCAACGATACCCTTGACCCTTCAGAGCCCTCAACTTCTTAGGCATGGGAAGTCTACCATAGGCAAAGAAGGCTCAAGTCCCTGAAGCGTGAGGTAGTCCGCTTAAGCCAGGGCTACTCAGCAGCCCGATAGGCCAGACCAAACACCTCCCAAGGGATCCAAAAGCAGACAAGCACCTAAGTCAGCTCGCCGAAGGAGTCATATTCCTCAACCACTAGTTGAGGAAGAATTTCTCAAACTCCTTCCTCCACTGCCGACCTTGCAGGACGTCATCCCAAGCACAGCTCCCCTTGTCCCTTCCTCCAATCAGGTGGATGTCTCTAAGTCGTCAACTGCTCGGGGAATGTCCAATACGGGTGACGATGTTAAAAGCATCCCCCAACGGTCAGAGCCGGGGCAAGACCTAAAACACCCCCTGCACATGTCCAACTCTGGTGATGACGTAAAAAGCTGCCCAAAATTCTCTAACTCTTCTTCTTCTTCTTCTCCTCCCTCTTCTATCTCTTTCACAAGTGCATCTCGGCAGTGCCCAAACTTCGACGCTCTAAACAGAGAGCTTGAAGGTACCAACATCAGCAGGTCGCATCGAAAGCGCCGAAGGAAGATGCTGACCCAAGCGACTGGATTCTTAACCGTCGTCGATGCCTTGTCTGCCCAAGGCAAGATTGAGCAATCTTCGAGGCCCCATACCAAGGAGGCCTGCCACATGATTCGGGTTCACGAAGCACCAAATAGTTTGGGACAACTACCGAGTGGTCCCAGTTAGGATGCCATGGACTCCACAATCACTAAATGTCAAAGTCAGCCTCTGTGATCCAATGGGTCAACCATGTTCGAAGCTGACCCTTTCATTATCTGATCAGACAATAGTTCAAGAATCGCCTCCCATACTGGGGCCCTCTTGGAAGCAGAAATGTCAGGATCGTGGGTCTCTGCTTTCAAGATTGATAAGAAGCATCCTGAATCCCTTGACGAAGAGTTACAACAAGCTTTGGAAGAGTGGGAGGAAGGTGGTCAGGTCACGACTGATGAGATTGAAGAGATAAACTTAGGGGATGAGGCTATCCCAAGGCCAACTTTCATCTCGATAGAAATGTACCCACTGGAGAAAGAATGTTATATTTCCTTCCTCCGAGAAAACCAGGACGTCTTCGCCTGACACTACCATGCGATGCCCTATTTAGACCCTCAAATTGTTGTTCATCGTCTCAGCATTGATCTGTCCATCAAACCCATAAAGTAGAAATCAAGAAGGTTTAGACTCGACCTTGAGATGCAGATCGATGCTGAGGTGAACAAGCTCAGGCAAGCTGGATTCATACGTGAAGTCAAATACCCAAGATGGCTGGCAAATATTGTCCCAATAAAGAAGAAAAATGGCCAAATCAGGATCTGTATTGACTTTTGCGATCTGAACACTGCCTGCCCCAAGGATGACTTTCCCCTACCATTCAACGAGATGCTTGTTGATTCCACTGCTCATCGCCAGATCTTCTCCTTCATGGATGGGTATTCTGGTTATAATCATATCAAGATGACACTAGAGGATGAAGAGGCCACTACATTCTTGACCCCAAAAGGTGTCTTTTCGCTACATTATGATGCCTTTCAGGTTAAAGAATGCTGATGCCACGTAACAGCGAGCCATGATGACCATCTTCAAGGACATGATACACAAGGAGGTCCAGTGCTATGTGGATGACTTGGTGGTGAAGTCTAAAGTAAAGGATGCTCACATGAAGGACCTTGAAAAGGTATTTGAGCGGCTGCGACATCACCAACTCAATATAAACCCCTTGAAATGTGCCTTTAGCTTACATTCAAGAAAGTTCTTAGGGTTCATCGTGAGGTATTGTGGGCTGAAGATTGAGCCGGTCAAAATCAAGTGATCCAGGACATGCCACCATTTACAATCCTACGTGAGCTTTGCTCTCTCCAAGGGCAGCTGGCCTACATTCAAAGGTTCATCTCGAACCTCTCAGAACAATGCAAGCCCTTTTCACACCTGCTGAAGAAGGACACTCCCTTCATATGGGATGAGGTGTGTCAAGTTGCACTTGATGATATCAAGCAATACTTGTTGAATCCTCCGGTACTCTCCACGTCGGTGTTGGGAAGGTCTCTCATTCTATACGTGACCGCTCTTGATGAATCACTTGGGGCACCCTTAGCACAGAACAATGATGAGGGGAAAGAAACAACACTATAATATCTCAGCCGCAGGATGTAAGGTGCCGAGAAGAATTACCCTCCCATCGAGAAGATCTGCCTAGCTTTAATCTTTGCGGCACATAAGCTCTGCCATTACTTGCTCGGTCACGAAGGCCGACCCGATCAAATTCCTTATGACCCGGCCATGCCTGTCAGGACGATTGGCCAAGTGGGCATTATTACTGATGCAGTTCGACATCACGTATGTACCACAGAAATCCGTCAAACGTCAACCTTAGCAGACTTCCTAGCGGCTCACCCAGTCCCTTAAGAATCTCCCATGTCAAGTGATCTCTCGGATGAAGAAGTTTTCTGTATGGTGCTAACTCGGCCGTGGGAGATGTACTTCGATGGAGCATTCCAGTCTGATAGAGGAGGTGCCGAAGTCATGTTCCTGACGCCCGATGGTGGAATTATTGCTCTATCCTTCTCACTCATAGAGGCATTTTCTCATAATGAGGCTGAATACCAAGCCCTCATAATCGGATTGGAGATCACCCTGGAGCTAGATCTAGAGCAGCTGGACATCTTCGGCGACTCTGAGCTGGTCATCCGACAGCTTAATGGGATTTATGACATAAAGAAGGATACTCTAAAACCTTATCATGACACGACCAAATCTTATATAGCCCAGTTCGATGATTTCTCGCTAATTCACATCCCTAGAAGGTTAAACTCGCAGGCCAACGCGCTTGCAAAGCTCGGGGTTACCATTCAACTGTCTTCACCAGGGCCCACGCCTATTTGGGTAATAGAATGGAGACATGTTGACTTGAAAACCAAAGTTGATGCAGATGATGAGATAGATGTCTTCCTTGAATGCCCGCCTTATCCATTTGGAGCACTCCTTGTAGCCAAGGATGTCATTAAGGCAGAGCAGGAGATGTCCCGAGGTAAAGAATCTAGGGTTGAGAAGCAGAAGCCAGAATTCTTCGACCCGATATGTGCGGAGGTTGAACAAGTAGAGGACTGGAGGGAGCCTATCATGAACTTCATAAGGCATGGAAGGCTGCCTGAGGATCGGGTCGAACACAACGGATACGATGGATTTCTACCAAGTACACCCTTCTTGATGAGGATGTTCTCTTTCGTTGATCACTTGACGGAATTCTCCTCAGATGCGTCGATGCACGAGAAGTAAGTAAAGTACTGAAAGAAGTGCATTCAGGTATCTGCGGGCTGCACCAATCCGACCCTAAGCTCTATTGAGCACATACGCAGACTCGGGTATTATTGGCCTTCAATGGTGGCTAATGCCCAAAACTATGCTAAAAGATGACAGGTATACCAAATGCACTCAAGCCTCATCCATCAGCCCTCAAAGCCTCTCCATCCTAAAGTAGCATCATGGCCCTTTCCCAATGGGGTATGGACATTGTAGGACCCATCGACCCTCCTTCTGCCTTGGGTCGTGGCTTCATCCTTGTAGCGACAGATTACTTTTCCAAGTGGGCTGAAGCAGACCCACTCAAGCTAGTTCCAGGGGCCACTGTTGCCAACTTTGTGCATCACCATATCATTTATTGGTTTGAGGTTTCGGACAGAATAATCTCTTATAATGGCCCTCAGTTTAAAAGCCATCACATTGATCGCCTATTAACCAGTTCAGTTTTGAGTGGTACTACTAGATCATGTACCACCCTCGAGCTAATGGTTTAACTGAGGTGTTCAATAAAATCCTGTGCAGGGTGCTTTGGAAGTCAGTTTTGAAGTCCAAGAAGAACTGGCATGAGAAGCTGCCTGAAGCTCTGTGGGGCTATCGCACCACCACTCAGAATGCTACAGACTCTACTTCTTATTCCCTGGTTTATGGAGGTGAGGCAGTTTTACCTCCCGAGGTTCAACTACCCTCACTCTGGGTCGCTATACATCAGGAACTGACTGAAGATGAGAAGGTCACGCTCTATTATCAAGAGTTGGATGCTCTTGATGAAAAGAGGCTAGAGGCCCAGCAAAACCTTAAACTCAATCACGGGAGGATGAAGAGAGCCTTTGACAAGTCTATTAAGGTTTGTTCATTCACTCGTGGGGATCTAGTCTTAGCAGTCAAGAGACCGATTGTCATGCATGGACGCCGCAAAAGAAAGTTCGAACCCAAATGCGAAGGTCCCTTCATAGTAAAAAGGTCACACCAAATGGGGCCTATATACTGGTAAACTCTTATGGAGAAGAGACAATGCCCCCTATCAATGGACAATACCTAAAAAAGTATTATCCCTTATGTGCTCTTAAAATGCAGTGCATGCAGTAAAAAGAAAGGAATGGAAAAGAAAAATGGCAACCCAACTCAAAAGAAATTCATTTCTTTTAGTGCATTAGAAAAGGTTACAAGTAAAAGTCAAAAAGCCCATTATCAGGGAGGTTACAGATATAATATTAACAGTTGCTCTTTCTTCAAAGGAAAAGAGGATGTTCACGCTGAAATGTTGCTTTTGCGTCTGAGGAGGACCAACCATTTCCAAGTAAGCTTCAATTCATCTAAAGAAGTATGGTTGGTTTCCAAAAGAGGGAAGAGCTATTCTGAGAGAGTCCATCAGATAAACAAAGCAGACTTCCCTGGCAAGGAGCTGGCCTATGATGGGTGCCCTTCCTCAAACTAACATACTTCACTATTGTACTAGAGAACTTGGCTTCCAACAGACTGCAGTGGTCGGGCCCTCTCATTTTCCATCACTCTTGACCCCCACAAGGCACCGCCATCCATGGCCATCGCCTCGTGCAGCAGAACGCCGCGGGTGTCCACTTACGCGTGCAACTTAACACCGTGCATGACCATCATCGCAGAACTCCGCGGGTGACCACTGGCGTGTGCAGCTCAATGTCGTGCATGACCATCGCCGTGTGCAGCCTAATGCAGCGCACGACCTTCACCACGTGCAACTCAATGCCACGCATTACCACTATCGTGGGCAGTCCAACACCGCAGGCAGCTACTGCCATGAGTGGTACACTGTCGATCGTGGCTATCGCCATGCGCAGCTCTGCACCGCATGAAGGTAGCATTGCATGCGACTTAATGCAGTGCCCTGGTTCCCACTATCCCCAATTCCCAAGGGGCAGTTAATGTTATGTGCCTCTTCAGTTTCCCTAACCGTTGCCCCATAGTGACGGTCAACCTTCTCATGCTCGCCTCCCCCACAACCCTTCGGGTCTTGCCGGAACTCTCCTCCACCCGCCGCGAACCCCCTTCTGACCCTGTTCTTTCCCCTTAACGGCAGCCGGGAATAACAGAGAAACCATCGAAATCTCTACAGAAATCTCCTTGTGACCTCTCGGTCTCCCTTCTTCTCACCTTTCCAATCCCCTAAAAACAAAAAAAACAAAAAAACAAAAACAAACAAAAAAAAAAACAAAAGAACTCATCGGAATGTCACTGTATTTCTTGTGAGCCCACTGCTACTCTTGTTCCTTCCTTGCTGGTGACCCCAAGATTGCCAGAAGTCCACCAAGGAGTACTTGTGCACACTGGAAATAGTGTCGCAACTCGATGGCACCACTCTTCCTCTCACGATAGCTTCAATGGTTGTTGTTCTTCTTCAAAGGAAAAGTCTCGGTGAATCCCTTTGAAGCCCCTATTACCCTCGCCAGAAGCCCTGACACTCTCTGAAGACCTTTGCGAGCACCCTGCAAATGTCCTCGAACTTGCTGAGGTTCAATGCGCAAGTCTCTGTCCGGGAGTTCTCTCTAGCTCTAAGTCTCCTTTTCACTGTTTTGCCTTCAGTAAAACAGTAAAATGGGGTTTTACCCCGTTTTATAGATGAGGGTTACACAAGTTGCCCTTCACAAGCTCAAAATGACGCTCCAGCCCATGTCTTCAGATGGCGATAGATCCAGGTCGGGGCGGGTCAAGCCCGGGTCCAAATGCAAGTTATTGCTGCCTGTGCCTCATGAACATGTTGCCGTCTGTTGCCATCGCTACGCCTTAACGTCACACGTGTCTTTCAGATACTAACGTTGCGCGCATTACTAAGCCTAACGCCACATGCCTCATCCAACTTATCGTCGTGCGTCACTCTTCCCAAGCTCAATGTTGTGCGTCCCTCGAATGCTAACGCCACGTGCTTTACTAAAGAGGCTAACGTCGGGCGCTTCATCAGAAGCCAACACCATGCGCTTCACCAGAAGCCAACACCGCTAACGTCGTGTGCTTCGTCGGTCACCTAACGTCGTATGCTTCACCACAAGCCCAACGCCGTGTGCGCATCTTCTAGGCCTAACGTCGCGTGCATATCATCTAAGCCTAACACCGTGTGCTATGACACTTCCATCTATGGATTTCTCTCACAGCTCCAAAGCTACACCCAGAGATTACATGATCATCGCTTTGCATCCCCATGGAGTCCATTCTCTGCAATACAGCCATCATATCCTCATAGAATCGGGTCTCCAATTACGGCTCTATTCCCCATAGAGTCACATTCCCTTACCTAAATGGTCTAGGTCCACGACCCTAAACTGCATGGTCCAAACAATATGACCTTAAACTGTAGCGGACGTCTAGTTGCATGACCTTAAACTACATAATCTTAGCCGCATGACTTTAAACTGCATAGCCATGGTCCGAGCTACAAGACCTTAAAACGGTAACGCACATCCCTGTAGCAAGACGCTAAACTGCAAGACAAATAGTCCTTTCACATGACTTTGAATTGTGAAATGGACGCACCTCCCCATCGGGTGTATTCTACCACTATCCTTAGTGGGGTTGCACGTGCGCTCTGGACTGTCGTTCCCAGTGGAGCTACATGCGAGCCATTATCCCTCATCCCCGATAGGAGTCACATTCATATTGCAACCTATTATCCCCAATAGAGTTAGGGTCATTCTTATCTCTTCAATCCCCAGTGGGGTTACATCTGTGACCGGTCTACCATCTCCAGTAGAGTTACATGCATACCATTGCTCATTATCCCCGTGGAGTCATATTTACCCCATTAATCCCCAGTGGGTTAGCTTCTCGCCGAACCACTGTCTCTGTACCCCATGGAGCTTTACTTACATGGCGGCTCACCTAAACGGTCTAGGTGCACGGCCCTAAACTGCATGGTCCAACTCTAAGACCTTAAACTGTAGCGGAGGTCTAGTTGCCCGACCTTAAACTGCATGGCCCTCGCTGCAAGACTTTAAACTGTGTAACCATAGTTCAAACTATATGACCTTAAACTATAGCGGAGGTCTAGTTGCACGACCTTAAACTGCATGGTCCTAACTGCGTGACTTTAAACTGCACAACTGTGGTCCAAACTATATGACCTTAAACTGTAGTGACAGTCCAAACTATATGTCCTAAAATAATAGCGAAGGTCTAGTTGAACGACCATAAACAGCATGGTCTTAGCTACATGACTTTAAACTGCGTAGTCAAGGTCCAACTTTATGACCTAAAACTATAGTCACATCCTGGTCGCAAGACGTTAAACTACTTTGCCCAAATCCAGGAAGCATGACCTTAAACTTGCCCCCACATACGCGTACGCGCCCTTTACATGCATCTTCACGCATGCCTTTCCTGACCTGTTCGTGTGCACGCACCACCTTCATTACTTCCCCAGTGAGTCCATTCACTTCCTTACCATCATCCATCATTCCCCAGTGAGTCTTACTCGCGCTTACAAAACGGTGAGGCATCCCGTCATCCATACTCGCTGTCAGTTAGTAGGTTACCACTTTTCACTTTCCACTCATATATTATCCATTTCTCATAGGCAGCCTCATGCCATTCTCCCAAAGTGAGTATAATCACCACCATGCTCACTCCATGACCTCCAAACGTTCCCATCTATCACCACCATGGTCCACTTGTATGACCTTAAACTATAGTGCATGTCCTGACGTCATGACG
The DNA here is from genome assembly GCF_000471905.2 of Amborella trichopoda. The sequence goes on along the minus strand of NW_006499583.1, from coordinate 726,111 downwards.
TTAAAAGGCTCCGCACAGGTCCTGAAGGCATGAACTTTAAACATGCCTTCACAAAAAAAAGACGAACATGACAAAAACCCACAAGGGTGTCATGGGTAAAAATGTCAAAAAAATATAATATAAAAACAAAAAGTGGACGAGCACGATCACAAAACCATGAGTAAAAATGTCAAAAAATTAAACCCGGGCACAGTGAAAACCTGAGAGGGCGCCGTGAGCAAAATCGGATGAAAAGGATGGACATGGCCACAAGGTCATGGGTGAAAGAGCCCAAAAATAAAGGAGGTCGGTGAAAACCGTCTTTACGACACCACTTCCCCAATCCAGGTGAAATCTGTAAAGGACGCTTGGACCGATAGAGAAGATTGACGCAACATCACACCCTCAGCCGGCACCCCATTGCCAAACAGGTGTAATTCTGGCTAACGAGGTCCCCACAAAATCCTCAGCTAGGATCTAATTTCAACACAAGATGGCTCACCTAGGAGTGAGAGCCTCACAAGATCTCCCAAATCCAAAAAAAACAAAAAGAGTCTTTGAGGGTGAGGACGATGGCCGAAAGATCCCTCCAAAAGCAAGAAGATTCCTTGAGGGTGAGGATGATGACCGAAAGATCCTAGAAAAAACAAAGAGTCACGAGGGTGAGGGCGATTAACAAAAGATCCCTCAAAATAGAAAAGAGTCCCGAGGGTGAGGACGATGAACAAAAGATCCCTCAAAAGCAAAAAGAGTCCCTGAGGGTGAGGACAATGAACAAAAGATCCCTCAAAATCAAAGAGAATCCCTAGGGTGAGGACGATGACCGAAAGATCCCTCCAAAAACAAAAAGAGTCCCGAGGGTGACAACGATGAACAAAAGATGTATCAAAATAAAAAAGAGTCCTTAGGGTGAGGACAATGAACAAAAGATCTCTCAAAATAAAAAAGAGTCCCCGAGGGTGCGGACAATGAACAAAAGGTCCCTCAAAATAAAAAAGAGTCCTTAGGGTGAGGACGATGAGCAAAAGATCCCTCAAAGTCTCTTCTCCCCCAAAGTCTCCACGGATGGATCTGCATCAAATGCATTCAAACGTCTGAGCATCCTAAATAAAGCATTGTGTGGATTTCTCCTCGATGTTCACGTGGTCCGTTGGCTAGCAAGAAAAAAGAAATAAAGCCAGAGGAAATTTTTTGAATATTGTCCTTCTCGCTTCTCTTGAAGCACAACATTTGGCAGGGCATGTTGTTTGTAGACATTTTTCAGCACTATCGGTCCCCGATGCGGAATAAGAGAGAAGTCGGTCAATAAAGCCTGACAAACAGTGGAAATTTCGCCCCATAATAGATCAAGAACTTCATAAGGACTCCTAAAAGCCTCTTGCCAAGTTTCGTCACATTCCGACATGTCTAAGGTAGTGCAGAGGAAGAAACAATTTTGGCAGAATCTGCCTCTAACACCCTAAAACGGATCTCTATAACTGGAACTCTACTTTCGAAGCATCAAATGGTTGTGGTACACCCTCCATTAGATCTGGAACGGTTAGAAACCTCAGAGGTCAAATTTCAGCTTAAATAGACACTCTAGGAAGAAGTTACGGGCAAAAGATTAAAACAGAAGGAGCCGCACACTATTTCCCTGTGGCCACCCTACAACTAAACTCCATTAAGCATAGCACGAGTGGGGAACTTGCGATGCCCATATCTCTCTTTTCGAGATCGGATGGCACTCAAACTTATTTGAACGCGTTTGTCTCGTCGAAACGAGTGTTTTGATATGTGGCACGTCTTGTGACGATCTCGGAGCAGGGAGAAAAAGTAGAGAGAAGATCGTGATTTGAAGCCGCACGTTACAGAAAATCAGCAGTACATCCACTCACTTGAGCGGCCAAATCATAGCGCTCGCAAGCTCGATCGATGAGAGACCAGTTGCATCGCGTGCGTAACACTGTGGCTATCACTGGTCCGAACCCCGCGTGTGATGAAGAGTTAGATTTCGTACAAGATCATGTCGAAGTCACTGCTAATTCAGGCAGCCAGAATTCCAAATTTCGGACAAAAGTTCAAGAGTGCCAAAACTTCGTTCGGGCATCAAATCGCGTCTCGTTTGTTGCAACGTGATCGTGGTGACATACTCAATGCGATTTAGTGAAGAAATCACATAAAAACATCGACATGAAGACCCACTATCTATCAAAATTTTTCAAGATCTATGTGAATTTCAAGTTATGTGGTCATGCCTTTAAAGTGTGATTCATGGTTTACAATTATTATCAAATTGATCGTAGCATTGAGCCCTACACGATGGTAATCATCTTTTGTTCATTCGGATTGCCGAATTGTTCAAGAGGAATCAAGAATGTCCCAAGTTCTCAATAGACTGTTTTGGAATTTTTTTAATTGTTAAGCAAGGGCAAATCAGTCATTTTGCACCCTAATTTCTTTTTTTTTAATTCACATAAATTATAATTATCCCCAATTAGTTTTAGGTAATCCGCCCATATTTTAGCTCTAGTCTATAAATGGACGCTACCTCTCATTGAAGGGGATCTCTTTTGGGGAACCGAAATCATTGTACACGGATTCAATAAAAATTAGGGTTTTCTTCTTGCATTCTCTTGATCACATCTTGGAGAGAGAGAGAGGAGAGATAAAGTTTAAAGCAGTACCCCTCCTATCTTCGAGGTATTTTCTCTCTCTTCCCTTCTTCTCAATCTTAGGTTTTCTTCCTCTCTCTTCTCTCTCTTCTTCTCTTTCTTCTTCTTCTCTGCTGGTCTTTTCCAGAGGCCATGCACGGCAGTGGCAGTGCCATGCATGCCTCTTTCTTTCTTCCCCCTCCTGCAGTTTTGTAGGTCGTGCATGGCGATGGCAGCGCCATGCATGAGCTTCTTCCTCTCTCTCTCTTTGTTCATATCTTTTCCTCAATATGGTTCGCGCACGGCGTTAGTCGTTGTTGTGCGTAACGTCATCTGAGGAGCACATGGTGAGCCGGCCCACGCTCAAGCAACGAGTCAGGCTCCTGTTTCGGTTCCAAGATTGGCGTCACATGCGGCGATGTGTATTGCCGACCGCAGACTATCTCTCTTTCCTCTTATGGGTCGCAGACGGCGATACCTATCGCCGCCCGTGGGGCTCTCGTCCTGTCTCGTGCCTATTGCAGACGGCAATACCTATCGCCGCCCCCAGGGGTCTTGTCTTGCCTCGTGTCTCCTGCAGACAACGATGCCTATCGCTGCCCACAAGGAGTCTCACACGTGCTTCACCTCTTGCAAATGGCAATACCTTCCATTGTCCGCAAGCCTCTTTCACGCTTTGTGCCTGTCGTAGACGGCGATACCTATCGCCGCCCACGAAGGGTCATTGCTGCCTTCTCGTGCCGCCGACAGCGATGGCCAACGCTGTCTGCAGCTCACTACTCACCCTTCCGCCACGAGTAGCAGTGTCCAGTGCCGTGGGATGGTGATGCCTAATGCCGCTGGGACCTTCCTACCGCTTTGTCCCGCGTCTTCTCTCATCTCTCATCTTTTCTCCTTTCCTCTTCCATTCTTTCTTGACTAAAAGATAGACTCAGTCTAGGACCTTCATAGAGGTCTGGCTGTTTAGCAGTATTGCCGTCGTGTTGGTCCAAAGTACCATGCCCATCTTGCTGCCACACAAGATTAGCACGGTTATATAGGTCTTGGTTTCGAGTAATATTATCGTCGTGCCGGTCTGAGTTACCGTGCCCATCTTGCTACCACTCTGAGTCGGTCACTGTACTTGTCCAGCTATCATGCTAGCCTAGTCCCCTTGTCAAGTCCTCTTCTTTTTTCTCCTCTTATTCAAACTCTCTTTCGCATCACTCTAATTTCTCATCTTCTCTGCCATCTGAATGTGCACGTCTGTGTATGTTCGCCCCAAGATAAGGGTGGGTCCCGCGGCCCACTTGTCTTGTAAATTGACCATGTTAGGGCTTTGCAGAAAACAAGGAGAATGCAAGTCAGGGGATGAGAGTCTGAACCAGTTGAAACAACTGGGGGCTTTCCGTTGTGATCTAAGAGGGCGCCCCGCGGGTCAGCCTGAGTAAGTCTTGGACCCATGTGAGGTTGGTCTCCACCTCACGTTTAAAATTCCTCTCTCACCAGTTGGGCATCTGCCCTTGCTTTAGGAACAAGGTTCTCGAGAGAGCGATCTCAAATCCCGGGTCTTCCGAACTTGAGGCACGTGTCATCTGATCATCTAGATCCGGGGGGCGAGATTAAGGTATCCGACCAGCCACGTGTGCCTTCATCAGCTTCATGCTTGATCATGCTTTTCAAGCACGTGACGAACAATGGTATCGGGGAAGCTTTTATTAACGTCAAACTTCTTTCATTTTTTCAATATGGGATTTGAACATGGTACTTAGGCTTGGAAAGGTAATACAATACAGTCTTTTATTATAAAAAGTAAGACAACAAGTGCTGTAATGGTGCATTGGTTTCATGTCCCTCTCGTATATAAAAGGTTTCTAGTTCGAACCTGGGCAAAGTTGCCCTTGTCAAAAAATAAAATAAAAATTGCTCTTGTCAAAAAAAATAAACTAAAAGTTACCTGGGTAGCACCGTCTTCCTATTTCTCTTGTCAAAAAATAAATAAAAATTAAAACAACAAGTATTTTATTCTAGAATCTCTCTCTCTGTACTAACAAATCACACTCTCTTTCTACCAACAATCTCTTCCACTAAATTTATTCTAGAAACCTGAATCTCTCTCTCTCGCTCTCTACATCTCTATATCTTTCTACTAACAATCTCTTCTACTAAATTTTTCTAGAAACCTAAAGAATTAGATTTTTGAAAAATTAAAGTGTTATTTTGAAAATTGGCACGCATTCTAATAATTTCTACATTGACAATGAAATCTTGTATTTTATTTATTAATTTATTTGCATTATAAATTATGTAATGTATTATTTTTCTTACAGTTTTTAAATTAGATGATAGTATAAGATATTTTAGATTTTTTATTATTTGTATAGTCAAATAATTATCAAATATAAACCAACAATTTCAATTTCAGTATATAATATTATAGTTAGTTAGGTTATAATAATTTTGGATTATAGTTAGTTAGGCTATAATAATTTGGGTTTTTTTTAGTGGATTGGGGTTTTCCGCCAATTCGAGATTTTTGTGGCTATTTTTTCAACGATTTAATCAATTCTTTATTATAGCTCATGTATGATTATGCACTTTATCCATGATAAATTTTTTTTTCCTTTTGTGTAATGTATTTTGAATGATTAACATAAATTTATACCAGGAAAGAACATCTCAATATTCACATATTGATGAAAAAAATAAAAATTAATAATATAATACCTCATTTTTTATTGGATTTTTTAAAAAAAAACATATAATGATTTGTAATAATTTTTTTAGATTTTTTTATTACCGAATCCAACCAAACCGCCAATTCATCGATCCGGTTTGACCTACCCGATCCGTCACCTACAGTGTTTCAAACCGTATGGTTACACGTATCTTATGACAGAAGTGCTAAACACTGTTTCAAACAGAAAGCCGAAGGGCACTGTCGTTATTTATTGAGAGAGTAGGTGTAAGTATCAACGATCCCTCGATAGAGTCGCGCCGGAGGCCACTGTCGTTATTTATTGAGAGAGTAGGTGTAAATATCAGAGATCCCTTGACAGAGTCGCCGCGAGTCTACTCCCACTTAAGAAATAGTCCTCTCCCACTCTTTATCGCATATAATATAAGAAAGCAAACCCTCCCTCCCTCCCACTCCACAAATCTCTTTCTCTCTCTAAAATTAAGAGCAACAGAAGTAGAGCAAGAGTCCCAATGGCCACCCTGAACCACCCACGCTCTTCTTTCCACTCCACTCCACCTAACTCCCTTCAAAATCTTTAAGAAAAGGAAGAAAGTAGTGATGGCCGTCACCAAAGGAGCGGTTTTCGCGATAGCGGTCTTCTTCACAGCGGTCTTCTTCACAGCGGCTCATCTGCCGCCGGAGACTGCGGCGCTGCTGAGGCTGCGAGCGACGCTCTCCGCCAACGCTACCGCAGCCCAATGTTGCCGGATGAGCATTCAGACCTGGGGTTTGCCGGGTCACGATGCATGTCGATGGGAGGGGGTGGACTGTGATGACGATGGCCACGTCATCGGGGTTAGGGTGACGTGGACGTGTGAGAATTCCTGCTTGTGCCGCCGTTGCCCCACTGGGGCTTCTGCCGTACTTGAGCTGGCCTCTCTCTCACGCCTCAGGAGCCTCTCTCTCAGAAATTTGGGACTTGGGGGAGTCCCTTTACCATTCTCAGGTAATTTTCTTCCTTTAATTTTGCAGTCGATATGATAGAGCGAGGTGGGATTGGGGGCTGGCTGTAGTTTACAGAATCTACGGGAAAAGCTCTGAACAATCCAATTTCTAACCTATCTCAAAAATTTCATTAGAAGAGGTCGTTTTTTATGCTCAAATATCTTCAAATTGATCATCTCTACGTCAAGATGCATGGACATCAAGAAAAAAAATGGATTCTTACGTTTTCAAAATAATGTATTTTTTAACGCATTTTTTGGACCGTCAATTTTTTATGATTTTTTATTTTTAAGTTTTCATAGATATATCAATCGACTCTATTTTTTAAGCTTTAAACTTTATAAGTAAATATAAAAATATATTTCAAAACTATCACAAAAATTTCCTTTTTGACACTATTTGAATCTAAGCTATTTGATTGTTTAGAACCTAGACTCTAAAACTGGACCCTATATCTATTATTTTTTTTGTTATTATAATATTACTTTAAAAAAATTCATTAGGACTATTTTATACCCTTTTATATTCGTAATTATAATAAAGGTCCAGTTTGCATACGGACGCATCCGAGGTACGGTGCACTTTGATGGAAAATGTTTTTTATCATAAAATTTATTTTTATATCTAATTATAAAATTTTAAATTTAAAAAATGGTTAAAATGAAGTAATCTATAGAAATATACAAATCTAGAAAATGGACGGTGTAGATAATATGATGTAAAATACACTATTTTTAAAACTTAAAATCTTTTTATTTTTCATAGTCGTACATCCCGATGTCGAGATGATCAATCAACGGGTTTTTCAACATTAAAACCGCCTTTTTCAATGGATTTTTTAAGAGCATATGCAGTTCTAGGGTAGCATCCTTACATAAATTTTTTCTTTATAATAATTTGTTGGTATTTAAAAAAAAAAATACCGAATTGCTTTTTTCGGAGTTTTAAAATCCAAAGTTTTCATTCATGTGCAACTGCCTCAAATTGAACTTTTCTGATTTTTAACATCCAAAATATTCACTTTGGATTCAAATATTGAGGTTTGCCCCATACCACCCAACAAACCAACTAAAAACCACAAGTATTTAATTCACTCTCATACAAATTTGTGTCCTGTTTGGATGCAGAACTATGTGGCCTGCGCAACATAACCTACCTTGACCTTGCTGGTAACTCCTTCACTGGAAGCTTGGATCCCTGTTTCCCTTCTCTTCAACACTTGGATCTCTCTGAGAATGCCCTTACTGGTCCCATCCCCTCTTCAATTGGAGACTTGGTGAATCTCCAATATTTGGACCTCACTGGAAACCAAATCAACGGGACCTTGCCTCCAACAGTTGGCAATTTGACATCCCTTCTTCACCTTTCTCTATCAAATAACCTTCTCCAAGGAACCCTACCTCCTTCCATTGGCAACTTACACTTGCTGCAAAATTTCTCTCTTTCTAATAACCAGATGGAAGGGAGTATACCTCCATCTCTCTCGGGTTTAGCTTCCCTTCAAATGCTTCGTCTATCGAACAATAAGTTTGTGGGGGACATCCCGTCAAACCTCAGTAATTTGCGATCTCTCAAGGAGCTGGATCTCTCAGGTAACAAACTCAACGGGACGATCCCTCCCTCTGTCGGGGAATTGCAGTGCCTTCAAAGGATATCCCTCTCTTATAACCAACTTCATGGGAGCATCCACCCATCCTTGGGTAAATTGGTTCTTCTACAGTATTTGAATGCTTCATCTAATAGACTCCAAGGAACCATACCTCCATCTCTTGGCAATATGTCTTCTCTCCAAACACTCGATTTGTCGAACAACAAGTTCAATGGTACCTTCATATTTGCCACCTTCGCTAATCTCTCCAACCTCACAGGCTTACACCTTTCAGGCAATGAGGGGCTAGCAATCCAAACTGATTCCCCTTCATGGACCCCAAGTTTCCAGCTAACCGCCCTTAAACTGTCTCATTGCAATCTGGCCATTAATTATGGCTTCCCTCGATTTCTGGCCACTCAAAAAGAGAGCTTGATGACACTGGATCTCTCTAAGACCAACTTGGGAGGAAGCATCCCTTCTTGGTTGTTCAACATAACAACTATCAAAGGCTTGAGGTTGTTCTATCTACATGATAATTTCTTTAATGGCTCACTTTCCCTGCCAATAGTCATCCAAGACCTTCGCTATTTAGATCTCTCCAACAACCTCATCACCGGTATTCCAAAAGATATCGGCCTTCTTCTTCCCAGTTTGTGGTACCTGAACCTATCTGTAAATTCATTGAGTGGTCGCATCCCTTCCTCAATTGGCAACCTCAAGAACATAGGCATACTAGATCTCTCATTCAATAAATACTCAGGGGAAATCCCTCCTTCTATGGTGTCAGGGATGGCTAACCTAGCCACATTAAGGTTATCGAACAATAAATTGAATGGGTCGTTCCTGCCTCCTGGACAGCCTTCTAACCTACTCGGCTTGGAATCGCTACATCTAGACAATAACATGCTCACTGGAACCATTCCAAATGAGTTGTTAAGAAGCCCACTTTTGAAAGTCTTGGATTTGGGTCATAACCATCTCACTGGTGGCATTCCCAATTGGGTATCAGGACTCTCCAATCTGCGGATACTGATATTGAAGAGCAATGGATTTCATGGTAGCATCCCAAATGAAGTGTGCCACCTCCAAAATTTGGCCATGTTAGACTTGTCACAAAATGATCTCCAAGGTTTGATGCCTCGTTGCTTCTACAATGTCACTGCTTGGGTCGACGGCACACCAAAGCCACACACATATGGACTCAAGCAATTATTCAACTACATAGAAGAGGTGGGGTTTGCTGATAGGAATCAAAGGTACAATTACATGGGTGTTGTCCTGTCTGTAATGACAGGAATCGATCTCTCAAAAAACCGATTGAATGGAGACATTCCCGAAGAGTTGGGCTCTTTGGATGGGTTGCACACACTGAACATCTCTAGAAATTCATTAACTGGTGAGATTCCAAAGTCATTCCAAGGCTTGCGCCAAATCGAGAGTTTAGATCTCTCATATAACCAGCTCTCAGGAGCGATCCCACATGAGCTTGTTTTGTTAAATACTCTGGCAGTGTTCTCGGTGGCAAACAACCACTTCGCGGGCAAGATACCAGTTGAGGGACAATTCTTCTCATTCAACAAAAGTAGTTATGATGATAACCCAGACCTCTGTGGATACCCCTTGGAGCGAAACTGTACAAACTACACAACAAGAGATGAGGGAGATGAAGAAGAAGAAGAAGAAGAGACTTCATGGATAGATGGGCCTCTAGTGTACTACTTTTTTGTTGGATTGTGTTATACTTCGGGATTTTGGGGGTGCTTGGGGCTATTGTTTTTCAATGGGAATTTGAAGAAGGCATTATTTGAGGACATCGATACAGCCATTTCCTTTCTCCTGTACATGGCAATCAAATTTAAGAGATTTTTTTGCCCCCTTGGCAGGTCAAGATGATGTACCATGGTTCAACACTTTGAGTTATGTATATTTTACAATATTTGTAGCCTAAAAGTTTGTATGTATATTTTTAAGCTTTGCATGGATTAAATGTTGAATGTGTAATCGCATCATTCATAGTATAATCACATGATTCATAACTTTTACAGTTCACTAATGAGAGGTCTGCTGTTGGTCATTTGAGCACAACTCCTTATCTTAACCTAATGATGAATACTCTTTTAATAGAACTCTCTCTCTCTCTCTTGGGTAGGCAACACTCCTAAAATCATGCGTTGGAATAACTAAAGAGGCCTTACGAACCCTCAAGTTTACCAAACACGGCCACACCTTCAAAATGCATATTAGGCCCTGCCTCATGCCCTATTGAAGATGGATCCAAAATCTAAGGAATTACTTGAATGCCTTGTAAATATATATATTCTCTTTATATGGAGTTATGTTGGTATTTATGGGTTTATGGTAGTTATTCTATATTTTCTCTTTATATATAAGTGGACCTTTATTATCATAAGTGAGAAGTTATGTAAATGAAAATCATGTAACTAGTAATGTGGTCGGTTTTTATACTACTTGTACAGCCTATAAGTAGGCACAAGTGAATGCAAACCACACCTTTTTAGAAAAGAAGAATAAAATTTAAAACAAAAAACAAAAAACCAAAAACAAAAAAAAGGCATTTGTTCTTGATGTTGGTGTATTGCAGAAGTTTTCAAAAATGAAATTTTACAAAAGGGGGTTTTATGGAGGGGGATATGAGTAGTCTTCAAGAATAATCCACACCTAGTGTAGGCATATAGAAATATTTTTGGAGAAAGAAAAATTCCCGTAGTCCTAATATTATCATTCCAAAAAAAGGCATGGAGATGCTAAGTAAAGATATAGGAAAAATAGTTTTTGAGAAAAAAAAGGACCATAGTCATATCATGTCATTAAAAGACATGATGGTTCCAAGTGAAGGCATAGATAATTATTTTTTGAGAAAGCCCGTAGTTCTAGTGTATCATGCCATGAGAAGGATTGCACTGCTCTATGCAGTATTTTACTTAAAATTAATATACAAAATTAGTGCTTACTAAAAGGAAAAAGTTTATATAAGGTTGCAATCTTAAAATGTAGAATTAAAGTGCACTCAAACAATCCATCGTAAATGGAAAACCCTCTAATTGATTATCTCCACATAGAAATGTATGAAAATGAAAAAGAAAAAAGATTTTGAGTCCCAAAAATAGTGAATCTTCGAACATATTTTCTGGACCGTCCATTTTCAAGATTTTCATGTGTTCATAGATCTACTTGATTTGAACCTTTGTTTTAGTCTAAAATTTTATAATTAGAGATGAAAATAAATTCTTAGGATTTGATGGTGCACCTTACTTTCATGGTTTTAGGTTGTAACCTGATGTAAACCACACCCTTAATAAAACCTTTCTAATTTAGTTTAAAAGAAATCAAATCACATGCAGAGCGCGTAGAATCCGTTAATAAATGATAATTTTATTTAGTTATGCCGTTTAAAAAATATTGAAAGAATATACCAAAAAAAATATGTTCTAGGGTTTCATAATTTTCCGTGCGCCTTTTTCCACTGCTTCCACACCATAGCCAACAACTTGACAGCTCAAGTCACGAAACTTCGATGTGCGAATAATGCCATTTGGCCAAGTTTATGCAGCATGGGGGAAGAATTTGGTCATCATGGTCAAGTTCATATATGGTGTGTGAAACGGAAGTTTAGTCATCTTCCTTCCCATGACACGACCTAACTAACGCACTATCGTATGGAAAATGCAACACCCATGTGGAAAAGGGCAAAGCTTTTTTGAGATAAGTGAACAGATGGGTAAATAAATCCAAGGTCTTAAAAACCTTGATGTCATTAAATTAAATTTATTTAAATAAAAAAATATCTACAATTCTTATGATTGAGAATATAAATATAATATAATTAAATATGAAAAGAAACAAAAAGAGAGTGCCGAAAATTACCTCAACCGGGCTTGTTACACCCCACACCTAGTCACCACCATCCAATACATGGGATCAATGATCAACTTTCAATCTCAACCGCAAAAGCAAGTTTAGGTCAAGCTACACCAATGGAACATAAACCCCTTTGATCACAAACTCAAACCCTAAGTAAATTCTCTTATCAACCTAGTTTGAAAGAGATGCTTATCTTTTCTACCACAACCCTATAACCTAAAACCCCAATGAAAGATGAGAAATCATGAGAGACACCATGAGAGAGATGATAACTCTCAATAGTCTAAACTCCTTACACAATGTGGGAGAGAGAGATCTCAAAGATGATAGAGTGAGGTATGCCCCTTTAGGCTTTCATGAGAGAGATAATGATTTATAAAAATTCAAATAATAATTCTAAAAATAATATATCATTAAAAGAAACATGATTAAATTAATTAGATGGAAAAATGATCCATATGGTCTAGGAATTAAATACATAAACGTTGGGTCACTTCACCTTCAACTGTGGACTATGGTCCATACTTGCTTTATCTAACCGACCCAATATTTCCCATGACCCACAGGCCATGCAGAGGTCATTAGTAGGTTCACCAAAGTTTGACCAATGAACCAAGAGGCCGTAATCCCAGTTTGTGGTTTTTAGGTTCTCCCCTAGAGACATGCCAAAGTCACCTAGACCTGATGCGACTACTGCTCCTATGGCGCATAGGGCATCTCTCATATATGCATAAGCTTCACCCTAAAATGTGGTTCGCATTCTCAAAATAGCTATCATTAGGCATGCCATGTGATGGCTTGCGGATGATGCTTTGGCTCCGTCTCTGAAGGCCACCATCATATACAAGGATCATACAATCTCTCGGCTCACTCATCCGGGCATACTCCGACCTCATCAAGGGATAACCTATTAGAACCCTTATCGGATAGTTTTCTACGCCTAGGTAACATAGGTATTTCTCAACTCACTAGCCTAGCTCGTCAAGCTCAGTCATGTATTAGCAAACACCGTTTGCTTACTATGGTCCATAAGGGACCACAATCCTACTAAGTTTATATTCTACTATATCATTTCATTTTACAAGCACTTATAAGACCTTTGATGGCCACACTCACCAAACATTTATTTCCCATTTGACTAAGGGACCGGGTTCTTACTAGTCAGCCCTCTAAAATTCATTTTAAAGGTGGATTTTTTTTTCGAAATTTTAAGGTGATCAAGGCAATCATGAATATGGGAAAAGATACCAATAAAAAGGTCCAAATCAATGAGGTGCTTAGTTTGACAAAAATTAGAGTTTTTATGACTATCCGATTGTATTTGATATGACTATTACTGTTGGTACAAAGAGGTCACAATTGTTGATGATTTATGTATTGTATTATGAGGAAATAGATCTGTCAAGGTGGAGTTAAAAGGACGACTCCGGAGGGCCGTTAAAATAAGAAGGAATTACAATGCATCATACAACCCTAAAATTAGGCAATTGCACTATATCATGGAAAAGTAAAAGAGTGATAAAATCTGGTGGACGGTGGTGCCATACAGTAGCACCTGGGCCAGCAGCTGCTCTTGGGTAGAGTATCAGCAACCATAATTGCCTCACTGTAGACATGCTCAATGGACCATTGAAGGGTTGAAAGTCTAGTGCGGGAATTATCAACGATCGTTTGTAACCGCCAAGGAGCTCGACAACGGTTCCGAAGGACATTCACTAAAAGGGCCGAGTCACTTTCTATCTAAATTGGGGATCAATTTCTCTAATGAACCTCATTAATGCCTTCTACAATGGCCAAAATTTCTGCTTGATTATTAGAAACAATGCCAAAGTGCTTGGAAAATGTAGCAATGAAACCACCAGTTGAGTCCTGGATGACCCCACCACCACATGCTAAATTTGGATTTCCCGATGAGGCTTCATCAATATTGAGCTTGTAACGCCTAGCCTCAAGAAAGAACCATGCCACAGGAATGGGAGGAGTTGATACCTAGCATATGTGAAGGGTCCCAATGATGGCCCTCTCAGATAAGTGAAATGACCACCCTAGCCTTTGCAAGTGCCTGAACATGTAAGATAATCTGATTCACTATTTGCTCTCTCCTGGTGGATTTGAATTCAAATACTCGCCTAATCTGCGCCCCCCCATAGAAACCAAATAGAGGTGAAGAAGATAGACAACCAGATATTAAGCAATCCACGTGATTCGAACCTGAAAAGTAACCACCATCTAAGAATATCAGGGCCAGAGGTACCAAGGACGAATCGCTTCCCACATCTCCAAGCTAGAAATCGCCATATTACATGTGCAAAACCACACTGAAACAAAAGGTGAAAAATACTATCTTCGTGATTTCTGTAGAATGGGCATAAATAATCGAACTGCATGCCACGTTGTTGTAGCAAGGAGGAAGTAGGTAGCTGGTTATGCAAGGCCAGTCATGCAAACCATTTCACCCGTGGGTGGCATTTAGAAGACCATAGCGCATGGAATATAGGTTGAGCTGAGCTGTGTTGTTGCACAAAATCCCATGCTCCTCTGACCGAAAACAATCCATCAGCAAAATCTTATGCTCACCTATAGACTATTCATCGTACACAACGGTCACACAGTCTCTTGGCTTTCATTTAGCATACTTCGACCTTATCAAAGCCTAACCCTGAACGTTCCTCGATGATATCTCTATGCAAAGGTACATTGGATTTTTTCAACTTAGCTAGGTTAGCACGTCAACCCTAATCCGAGTATCAGCAAATTGCATTTACCTAGAATGGTTGACAAGAGGACCACATTCCCACTTAATATATTATTTATTTATTCAAATATTTTATACAATCTTTCTCAAGACAAGCGCCACGTATACCCAACAAAAACTTCTACCCAAATTTTGCTAAGTTTCCCTAAACCTCTTCTTTGCTGCATTCGGTGAGCTCTTATAGACTCAGATAATAGAAAAGGAGCGAGCAATGGACAGAAAGAGGCATAGGTAAACCCAAAAGTTAAAGGCGTACGTTGAGAAAAGGTTTAAAAGAGACTTTTTAAAGAGGAGAAAAGGTGTAGAAAGGGTTGTTTCCCTCTTGACCCCTTTGATTTTTTGTTTTTATTTTTCTTGGTATAGAGACAGAGAACACCCTGATCAATTGCAGGAAAGAACCCCAGCCCCTTGTCACCAGTTTACAACCGTCACGCTAGTGTTGAGGAAAATGGAAAGATTAATAACTCCCCAAAGAGAGCCCGAGTTTTTTTCATAATGATTGAGAATAGTTTTTTTTCTTTTTTTCTTTTTTTCTCTGTTATTTCACATGGAGAGATAGAGAGATGAGAAGAGGTCGTCCTCCAACAATAAGTTTTTCTTTTTGAAATCTATGAGTAGTAGCCCTTAATATCTGAGTGAAAAGGGAGTTATCCACTATCCCTTGAAATGTAGATTTTTTTCTCTAAATATTTTTTCAAGATAAATAATATTAATACATAATATTTTTTACAAAGTATTAATCAAGATAAATAAAAATATAGCATGTGTGAGGCCATGGGCACACACGTACCAACAATGCAAATATTGTACACAGTTGGATTGAATTTGGCTGTATTTGGCAATCTAGGAGTGGAAAGTTCAAAGATCCTTGTGAAAAAGAAGCCATAGGACTCTTCAAAACGTGGAGCTTGACGGGATTATACTGATGACTATTGAAAGGACGGTGAATTTCAAATGTTTGAATTGGTTCCTTCATCAACATTACATGATCCATTTCTCAAGATGTTCACTTGACCATTCATACTTTTCAAGCCAGCAAGGAAAGTGTGGATTTGATGCAGAGCCAATCTTAACCCACTTCAAACCTAGAGAAGAGTTCCTCCTACCTAGCATGAGTGATTTCACGTTCCCTCTTGTTCTGTTTTTTTTAGAATAAAAATGGAGAATTTCAGCTTCTTTCTAGTTGGTTGAGCAATATTGCTCAACCAAATTGCTCAACCGACAAGAGGGAGGAATTTGCTCACCCTCTCTCTTCTTGGTTGAGCATTTCCTTCTTAGACTGTTGACCTCGCCCAACATCAATAACTAAGGGCATATTTGGTTCGTGTGTAAATATTTTTTGGAAAATATTTTTACATGAAAATTATGCTTCATACGTTTGATTGGTGAGCAATGTGTATTCAAATAAATCCTAGGGGAAAAAATTTACCATAAATGGATCTAATTCATAGTAAAACAAAACCTCGCCTCTTGAGGTGGGGGGAAACATTCCCCGTGCTTTTATTTTCACACACGGACTATTCACTATTCATTATTTATAATATAACATATATTATATAATATAAGGAAAGCACTTTACAACACCTATGGGCGAAATTATATAGTGATTTCTCCTATAGGCTCGCCGCCATCCTTTTTTCGTAGACGGCAGGGATGTGGCACCACTCCGCCATCACGGACATAACAGATCTATGTTGGTCCAAGGGTCTCCACCTTGAACTGCAATGGCTCTACGGGTAGTCATTGAGGGGAGAAATTTATGTACACTTTTACCTATGGTCGTTAAAAAGAGTTTTCCATTATATAATATTTTATTTATAGAGCCGAGGCTCTAAACAATCAAATTAGATCCTACTTCTAAAATTTCACTAGAAGAGATTGTTTTGATGCCCAAATATCTTCAAATTGATCATCTCGACATCAAAATGTATGGATATAAGAAAAAAATGGAGTTCAAGTTTTGTAAATAGTGTACTTTGTAATGCATTTTTTGATCGAGTTGCACCTCAAAAATCCATCAGTAATGCTTGTTTTAATGTTGAAAAACTCTCTAATTGATCATCCCGACATCGAGATGTATGACTATGAAAGAAAAAGAATTTTGAGTCTCATAAATGATGCATCTTACAACACATTATCTAGACCACCCATTTTCAAGATTTTCATATGTTTATAGAGCTACTTGATTGTAGTCATTTTTCAAGTTTAAAATTTTAGAATTAGAGTTGAAAATAGATTTTGAGATAATCTTAAGAATATTTTACATCAAAATTATATGTTATGATAAAATTTGAAGGTGCGTCTTAAATGGATAGTTTAAGGTTACAACCTTATGGAAACCGCACCCAATATAATTATATATTTTAAGTTGTGATAATTAAATATTGCATGTATAGATTTAATATATTTATAAAAATATATTAAAATACCAAACAGGTTACCAAACATATGTAATTCATCAGTAATGCTTTTTAAACATGTTAACAAACATGGAGAAAAGAAAGTTTGCAAAAGTTTTTCCTGTAAAATATTTAATATGTAAATATTTTTCCTTGAGAAATATTTATGCACCAACCAACGATGTAATACAATATAAGCCTAATATGCATTTTGAAGGCGTGGCTATGTTTGGTAATCTTGAGGGTTCTTAGGTCCTCCCTAGTTATTCCAATACATGAATTCACTGAAAGGCGCATGCACATTTTGTGCCGAACCGTATTTTTTAGCCATAAAACTTCTTGAACGTTACCGGTCAGGCACACTTTGTGTCGGACCGAAATTTTCTTTTGTGGTCTAGGACATTTTGTGTCGAACCGCACTTTTTAGCCGTAAAACTTTTGGAAAGTTACCGGTCTGCACACTTTGTGCCGGACCGAAATTTGATGTGCTGGACCGCATTTTTTAGACATAGAACTTTTGGAAAGTTACCGGTCTAGCACACTTTGCGCCAAGCTGAAATATATTTTTGCAGTCTAATACAAAGTGTGCCGAAACGGTTACTTTCTAGAAGTTTTATAGGTAAAAAAATGCGGTCTAATACATTTTGTGCCGGACTACAAAAAACATTTCGGTCCGGCATTATTTGTGCCAAACCAGTAATTTTCCAATGAGTTGTAGGCTTAAAAAAATTTCAGTCTGGCACCATTTGTGCCGAACCGTATTTTCAAGCCTCGTATCATTTGGTATAGAGAGAGAAAGGGAGTGACATTGGGTAGAGAGAGAAAGAGAGATGGATAGAGAAAGAAAGAGAGAGAATGGATAGAGAGAGAGAGAAAATGTGAGAGAGTAGGCGGGTAAAGAGAGACAATGGGAGAGATGTTGGAGAGAGAGGCAGAGAGAATGCATTTTGAGACAAATAGGTAGTAGGTGACCAATTTTTTAAAATAAGGAAGAGAGAGATTAAAGGGCATTTTGGTCTTAAAATTCATTGACTATTTTTCCAGGGGTAGATGTAAGAAAAATAGAATTAAAGTTTAGGATGTAATATAAAAAGTGATAGAGATTGGATATGTGGAAAGTTGAAATTAAGTTATCTATAATTTTCTCTGATAAATAAGTATCTCATCCAATGCAATCCCAATTTCAAGAACTGATTTTTCGTCAAACTAAGCACCTCATTGATTTGGACCATGTTATTGGTATCTTTGAAAAAATCTAAGCCTATGTGAGGTCCATCTTTGAAACCGCAACAACGACCCTGGTGGAGTAAGGTAGACCACAAACTTCACCTTCTTTCAGAAAAGCACCCGCTTTTTACGGCCATTTTTAGCAGATCACCATATAACATAAAACAATATCTATCTTCTTACTAATTGAGGGAAAAGTTTGATGTGAGTCAGCAGAAGACCATGCCTATCTTTTAAGGCCAACATCGTGTAAACTGCACCAAACCAAAATAGCGTATAGACAGCATAAAAAAAACCCAAACAACCCCAAGAAAATCACATTTTAAATTTAAGATTTTGTTTTTTCTCATATTCATGATCATCTTGGTTAAATCATAAAGGCCTAAACATTTTTAAAAAAAAATCTATTTTTAAAATGAATTTTAGAGGGCACGCATTTGCACATATAAATCGGGCAAGGTGGATTAGATTCCATTTGCCACGAAACCTCTACCATGTTCCCACTTATCGACATGGTCAAGATAGATTAGATTCCATTTCTCACCAAAACATGAGCAAGCTTTTGCCCATTTCCACAGGACACGGTTTATATGCTGCCAGCCCGCATATTGTAGAAATACAGGTTTGATAATAAATATATTTTTAAATATAATTTTATTTTATTTTTTAGATAATATATAATCTTTAACATATAAATATTGAATAAATAAATAAATAAATAAACAATTTTCCTTTTCGATGTGCTTCTGTGTTATTTACGTCGTGTCCTGACAAAAAAGATGACCAAAATCCCCTTTCGCACTACACATGAACTTGACTATCATGACCAAATTCTTTCCCATGCTACAGCCAGGTGGCCACGATGCTTAAATGGCACTGTCCACACATCATCCATTGAAGAACGTACATCGAAGTTGTGAGTCGAGCTGTAAAGGTGGTGGATATAGCGTGGAAAAACCCAGGGAAAAGTATGGATACCCTTGA
>NW_006499583.1:692344-706471 GCF_000471905.2 Amborella trichopoda | reverse complement strand
GCCTATCGAGGAAAGTCCTAACTCCCCAACTTTCTAAACGACATAATTATAATTATTATTTAGTTTTAAAGCCATCCCCAAGTAAAAATAATAACTTTTTTTTAGCAAGATTACCCCCGATATATAAACTTACAATTTTCTCTCTACAAACTTAAAATTTAAAATTTTAGAGTGAGAAATTATCTTAACATTTTAAAGAAAGAAAACATCTCAAATTTCAAATTTCTAGAAACCCTCTCAAAATAGAGAGAAACTATCTCAAAAAAAAAAAAAGAGAAGAACACAAGAAATCATTTGAAATATTTAGAGAGAGACTTTCTCGAATTTCAAGTTTTTAGAGAGAATCCTAGGTTTATATAAAAGGGATATGTTAATCAAAAACAAAATTATTTTCTTCCTTGAGAAGGTGGCTGCAAGGATAAATGGAAATTGGATTAGTTTACATAGTTCAAAAAGTAGATGAGGTTTGGGGGGAATGCCTAAAAAATATGGTATGAGATTATACATAATTTTCTTAAAAAAATGTATACCCTAGTTGAGCCGCTCTATGGAAACGTGAGTATCCTCCAATGAAAAAGGAACGTCTCTCATATATGAAAAGGTAATGCCTCCACATACAGAGAAGTGAGCATCCTGGAGATGGAGAGGTAATACCTCCACATAGAGAGAAGTGAGAGTCCTAGAGAGAAATGTTGCAATCCTACCTCATGTAGAATGAGACGTTGGTTTTTTTTTGTAGAAAAATGATGTTTTTGTCGATTTTGGGGGGTGTCTATTCTTATGGCGTCTTTGTTTTTCTGAAAGTATTCTTTCAAAAAGTATCTTACATATTTTGAAAAAGTTGTGTTGTTTCACACGTTTCATGAAAAGTTCATAAACTAATCTTTCAACAAAAGTTCTTAATCATTTATTAAAAAGTGAAAGACTGAGTTCATAAAGGGGAAGCTAGAAACTTAATCAAAACTTTTTTGTTGATCACTATTCACTATGCATAATATAAAGAGAAAACTTTATATAAAGTCGAAGCTCTAAACAATCAAATTTGAGCCTACCTATAAAATTCCACGAGAAGAGGTTGTTTTGATGCCCAAATATCTTCAAATTGATCATCTCGACATCAAGATGCATGGACATGAGAAAAAAATGGATTTCAAGTTCTGGATATAGTGCATTGTATAATGCATTTTTGGATTGTCAATTTTCAAGTTTTCATAGATCTGTAGACCTACACTATTTTTTAAGTTTTAAAATTTATAAATAAATATAAAAACATATTTTAAGGCTATCCCAAAGATTTCTAGACACTATTTTAAGGTAGGCTCTAATTTGAATGTTTAGAGCCTAGGCTCTATACAAACCACACCCTAATATAAATGCATAATATTAATATTATTAATATGCTATAATATAAAATAATATAATATTACTATAATATAATATTACTAGAACATAATATTATATAATATAATATGATATAATATATAATATATTTATTAATATAATATAATAAATAATAATATAAATATTATATACATAATATATAAATATCTTATATTATACTTTATAGTTTATATAATATATATTATACATTTATTATATTATATAATATTTATATTATTATATTATATATAATATAATAAATAATAATATAAATATTATATACATAATATACAAATATCTTATATTATCCTATATATTATATATAATATATAATATCTTATATTATATTATAATAATATTACATTATATGTTATATATAATACAAATATATATTAATAAATATGTTATATTATATATTATATTATGTTATATATGTTATATATTTATATTTATAAGATTAATATGTATACGTTATCGAACACAGTAGTTAGAACTTTCTTAACATTCCAGTAGGTAATCAAACACAATACCCAAAACTTATTTAAACCTTCCAAAACAAAACATTTCACTTTTGAAAAGATATCTTTCAAAAAAACGAACGTGCCCTTAGTGAGAGAAATTATCGCTCTCAAGGCTCTCTTTCAAGATGGTGGTTTAGATGTGAAATAAAGGTGGGAGAGCAACAAGTGATGTAGGCCAGAAGAGCTAGTCTAGAAAAGTTGTTTGATTGGGTTTTGTTGAGGATTAAAGAGATAACTTTATGTCCTAAATTATATGATGTATGTAACTCTCATCAGTATAATGGATTTCAATATGATATACCGTGGATGTATCCCTTTAAGATGAACTACATAGATCTTTATATTCTTGTTTTATGTGTTTTTTTATTAGTTCCCATACTCGTATTACGTATGCATTCTCGTTAATTTTGTTCCTAGGTAGTTATGTACATAATCTTGGTGGGCTTTTGATGTTAGGGGTTGTTGTTTCTATCTATAAGAGGATGTTTTGAAACTTAACACAATGTCACAAGAGAATTTTTTTCTTTGTCAATAAATATGATATTGAATCTTTGGATGATTCGATTGTAAGTAGATATTGGAAATGGAAAATGAATATTTAGCTTTCTCAGTTTTTTTTGGCTTTTAATGGTTTTAGCTCACGGAGTTCTCAATGTAGAGCTCTAAGGTTATGAGTAAAGAGCGTGTATGCTATGCTTACATTTCAGATTACTCCTTAGGGTCAAAGAGGTAGTCAAGAATTTGAAGTTTAGAAATCCACTTAAGAATCACCAAATGGTTAGTTTTGAAAATTACAAGATAGATTTTAAGTTGTAGAAAGATATGTTGCTATGGTAGGAGGAGATTGTTTATTTGCTCCATGTAGACACCCCCACTCAATTTTGGCTAAAGCGAATTCCGAGGAATATGCAACTCTAAACCCTCGCGACCTCTAGCATAGTAAACTGTAGGACACACTCAACTGTAGTCCACACTAAACCATAGTCCAGCATAGAATATTTCATAGATATTCTAAAAATATTTCCAAATATCCAAGTTAGGAGAAAATAACCCAAATTAGACATGTCCAAGTGTGTATGTGGGAGAGAGATATTATTTCCAACTAACTGTAAACAAAATATCCCGATTTGATTTTGACCTAAAATCTCAAAAAACAAGAAAGCATGAAACAAAATTTGCCGATCAGGTTTGAAAACAACCAACCTTACAGATGGTCCAGATTTAATTCGGGGACATTGCCCTCTTGTTTTAGGATGGTTTTTGCTTATAAATATGTCATTTTCAGTCATATTTGGGTTCTCTTCCAGAGCTAGACCCTAACTCTAGTTCCGCAATTTTACAAACTTAAACCCTAGACTTAGGCATCCAAATCTTAGATCTAGTACCTCAGTTCGAGTGGCCATTAAACCAAATCTCAATAAACTACATAATCCCTTAAGAGAGGAACATTTCTCCTAAACTTCTAAGCACTAAATGCAAATTCCAAGGTACAACTCTCCTTTGGAATTAAACAAATACTAGAATTGCAAATCACAAAGGTGAAAGGAAAATTCCTAGATACAACTCTCCCTTGGAATTAAATAAATACTAGAATTGCAAATCACAAAGGTGAAAGGAGTAAGGACTCAATACTTCATCTGATTTGGACCGCAACTCTGGGTGCCAGCCTTAAGGGTCCGACTTCCATGCATTTTTCTTTCTTCTGTATATTTTCTTTAGTTTCTTATTTTTTTCTTTCATCTATATCTAAATCCTTCTAAAAACCATTCCTATTGTTTTTCTATGATTTCTAAAGTTTCTTTACGATTTTACACAAATCTAAGCGGGCCGATGATTTGTTAAGAATAGGTCTTTCAAGCTAATTTCTTTATAAATATAATTTAACATAACCAACTCTCTCTACCCATATTTTAATTGACAAGTTTGGACAAATATTGGAATGGGAGAGACCTCGAGTCTATCTCCACTTAAGATTTGCATGTAAATGGTTTGGAGCCCACCATGGGGTACCTCGAGCTTATATTTGTGCAAAAATGGGGTAAAAAAACAACCCTTGGACTACACCCCCGGGCAATCAGCTTTTTGACAGATCGATAACAACGCTGTCTGAAAAGACAATCAGAGACCCCAGAACTCCCTAGGAGGAACCAAATTGTGTTTGGCTCTTGCCTACTAATAGTGGCATACTGCCTTGCTGAAGCAGAGGCCTCAATGCCACATAATATGCCACTGGCAGAAAGAGTCTTGAAAAATCTTGTGAACTCTGTCCCACCCATATCTTAGTTTCCCCTTTCGACTCCCCTTCTTTTTAGTTACTAAAACTCAAATTTAAAACGAAAGATGTTTTGATGCATTGCATCCCTATCAAAATGATTGAAACCTCACCTCAAAACTCACGAAAAGAAATTTTAAAAGAAATTTTCTCGAACTTTTAAAGAAATTTTCCATTAACTAAGCTCAAACTTTAAAGAAATTTTCTCGAACTTCGTAGCACATCCAAGCTATTAAACTTTACATCAGATGGTTGTAAGTAATTGTGACCGCCTTGTATCAAAGATAAATAGTCTCATTATATACAATCTCTTTTCTAAAAACCCCTAAAACCGACAATTAAGTCACAAGAGACACCTAGCTATTTAGAGTGGGGATGGTTGGGAATCATATAGCCTCACGGTAACAACCCCTCCACTAATACTTTCTCTAAGAGCACCTCATACACTATAAGGCTCCATAGCACTCCCACAAAGGTAGAGTGGTAACTGACATGGGCTTATCTAAACCAAACAACATTCCAGCTTTTCTATACGTAGCAAGCCCACCTTAAAATGTCTGCCCATTGAACTTATGACAAATTTTCCTATATATTTTATGTGGTGATTGCCTAGATTAGATTAACCCCCATGTCACACGGCAGGGTGAGGGAGAGATCCGGCTCGTGCGCTGAGTGCATGGCCTCATCCCCGTCTTATTCCAATGCATCAAGCCATTGACCCTCGAGGTACCAAGCCTCTATGACCCATGATACAATGGTCGATCATCCCTGTCTTCAAGTCAACATCAGTGCCACTTAGGAACTATGGATCACCAAATTAACATGGCCCAATGCATAAAACCAAGAATGAGCCACTAGCTTGGTCAGTCTAGTCGAGCAGAGGTGCTAACCTTACTACTATCAGCTAGCTCGAGTTGGGTTAACCATGATGGTCAACCATCGTCCAACAACTCCAATCCAACTCCTCCCACCAGCCCTTGCACCAATTGAACCTACAACCATCAAACAACGACTTACTTCAGAGCTCTAGTTCATCACATCAAACCCATAGGCACCATTGCAGTCTTACTGGCTGTTCTCAAACCTCACTTAGTGAGAGCCTTGTCCTATGTGCTAATCTCCATGGCTTAGCAATTCAGGGTTGCATTACTCGAACAACAAAGGACAAATTAATTCAACTCAACAATCTCATATGACAACAATCAACATATCCAGTCCAATCAGTGTTAGGTGATTACGTTGTGGGGTCCAGCCCCATAAGAAGCGAAAAAAAAAAAACCCACAAAAAGGGCTAGAGAGAGAGAGAGAGAGTAGAGAGAAGTAGTAGTGTAAGTAAAAACGTAAGTAGTTTTTTTTGGAGACACCATTTGCAAACAAAGATAAGGTTCTTTGAAGGCTCTTGGAGAGAAGAAAGTGTAGGTTTGTAGCAAGGTTTTCATCACCGTTTCAGAGCATTTTGGAGGCCATTTTTGCTATCTCTCATGCTCAACACTCAACTAAAAAATCGGAACACTTGGTGTACTCTCCGATTGTGTCTCCAAGCCATTGGAAGACCATTGTTTTCGGGCTTTTTGAGGTGGGAAAGCGATGATCTTGTTGGTGCTTATGAGGCAACTTTGTATCTTCCCCAAGTTATTGTTGTTCTCTCATTTGATTGTAAGCCTCAAGGTTTGGAAAAAAACTTGATCAAAAGCTATATTGTAACCCTCATTTGATTTTAGTGGATTCCTTTCTCGGATTTGCCCCGTGGTTTTTCCCTTCACATTGAAGAGTTTTCGACATTAAATCTGTGTTGTGATTGTGCTTGGCGGAATTTTTTCTTTTTATGATTTGTGATTTCTACATTTCTTAGCACTTAGCAAATTGCCCATTTTCTGTATTTGAACAAACATACATTGTAGAATATGTTTTTATCTTTGATTCATACATAAAAGGGAAAGGCATTGCTTCCCAACAATTGGTATCAGAGCATTTGCACATTAAGTGTTTGTTTTTGTTCGTGTGTGAATAAAAGATAGAGGCAAATACCTCTACACAGATGATTAGTTTGAATGGGGGTAATTGGTCAATTTGGAATGCCAATATGGAGGACATTCTCTATTCAAGAGACCTCTATTTGCCAATTGAGGGGATAGAGAATAAACTGGAAACCATCACCGATGATGATTGGAAGAGGTTAGACCGAAAAGGAATTGCTTGCATCCAACGATGGTTGGATGATACCGTGTTCCACCATGTATCAATGGAAACTTATGCAATTTCCTTGTGGAAGAAATTGCATGATTTGTATGAGAGAAATACGGCTGGAAATAAGGCATTTTTAATTAGAAAACTTGTAAACGTGAAGTTTAAGAAAAATGTGTCGGTTGCTGAGCACTTGAATGAAATACAAAGCATTGTAAATCAGTTGGCGGCTATGAAGATAGTGCTAAATGATGAGCTGCAAGTACTGTTGTTGTTGAGCTCATTGCCTGACACTTGAGAGACCCTTGTTGTATCCCTTAGCAACTCAGCACCCAATGGGATTGTTACCATGAGCAGAGTTACAAGTAGTTTGTTGAATAAAGAAGTGAGAAGAAAATCTTTAGATTCCTCCCACTCACACGCATTAGTAACTGAAGAATGGGAGAGACCGAAGAAAAGAGAAAATCATAACCGAAGCAAATCAAAAGGGAGATCCAAGTCGAGAAAATGAGTGACGTGTTACTATTGCAATAAGCCCGAACATATGAAGAAGGAGTGTCGAAAGTTCAAAAGAGATCAAAAAGAAGGAAAATATGGTGATGGAAACAAAGAACATCAAGAAACCACTGTAGCTGCCTCCGGTGATGTGATAATCTTCTCGATGTGTGGTGAAGGTTGTATTAGTGCAGCATGTGATGATTCAAATTGGGTGATTGATTCAGGAGCATCCTTCCATGCTACTTCACATAGAGATTTCTTTACCATGTACAAGTCGAGAGACTTTGGTTCGATAACGATGTGAAATAATGGAGTATCTAAAATTATTGGAATGGGTGATGTTTGAATTACTACTAATACCGGCTACAAGTTGATCCTCAAGGATGTGAGACATGTTCCAGACCTTAGATTGAATATCATCTCAACATGAATGCTTGATGATGAAGGGTATGAGTCATGATTCGGCAATGGAGTGTGAAAGTTGAAAAAGGGCTTTCTTATTGTGGCAAGAAGCATGAATGTTGCTCTCTCTACAAAACCGGAGCCCAGTTATCCAAAGGTGAGGTGGTGTCTTTGAAGAATCTCTATCGGACTTGTGGCATCAACGACTTGGTCACATGAGTGAGAAAGGTTTGGAGATTTTGGTGAAGAGAATTATATTCCAAGTCTCAAAGGTACGTCCTTAACCCCTTGTGATAATTGTTTAATAGAAAAACATCATAAAGTTTCCTTTTCACATGCTAAAACTAAACGGGATACTGAAATACTTGATTTAGTTTACTCTGATGTATGTGGCCCTATGACTGTAAAAACTCTTGGTGGTGCTTTGTATTTTATCACTTTCATTGATGATGCATTCAGGAAAGTTTAGAACTTTGCTATGAAGAGCAAAGATCAAGTATTTGAAATTTTTCAAAAGTTCCATGTCATGGTTGAAAGACAAGCATCAAAGTCATTGAAATGCCTTCGTACAGATAATGGTGGAGAGTATACCTCAAGGAAGTTTGAGGACTATTGTACCAAGCATGGCATACAACATGAGAAAACGGTTCCCTCCACACCACAAGATAATGGCGTTGTAGTTTGAATGAATCATACCATAATAAAAAGGGTTAGAAGCATACTTTCCTCAACTAAGTTATTAAATGAGTTTTGGGGTGAAGCTATGAATACGACATGCTACTTGATATGAGTATGGGTTGAAGCAAGCGCCACGACAATGGTACAAAAAGTTTGACTATTTTAGGATGAGTCATGGTTTTATTAGAACCACTGCAGACCACTATGTTTATCTTAGAAAGTATTCTGAGTCTTCCTTTATTATTCTCGTGTTATATGTTGATGATATGCTTATCGTGGTCAAGATGCAAATTTGATTGACAGGTTGAAGAAAGAATTGAATGTCGTTTTTGACGTAGGGAGTTTGATGTACGCTATGGTGTGTACAGCGCCTGACATAGCATATGCTACCAGTGTAGTTAGCAGATACTTGGCAAATCTAGGCAAGTAACATTAGGAAGCTGTAAAATGGATTCTAAGGTATCTAAAATGCACATATAAAGTTTGTCTATGTTTTGGAAAGTCATCACCCTTGGTGGAAGGCTATACAGATGCGGATACGGCAAGAGATTTTGATAGAAGAAAGTCTACTTCAGGCTACTTGTCTATTTTTGTAAGAGGAGCTATTTCTTGGCAATCAAAGTTGCAAAAATGTGTTGCACTCTCGACTACAGAGGCAGAGTATATTGCTGCCACAGGAGCCTGTAAGGAGATGCTATGGTTATGGAGTTAGGTTTGAAACAAAGGAGCATGTAGTTAGATGTGACTATCAAAGCGTCATTGATCTGAGCAAGAATGCTACATTGAGGTGTGGTACCATTGGATTTGAGATGTCTTAGAAAATGGGTTGATGAAGATTTACAAAATTCATACTGATCGGAATCCGTCAGACATAATGACAAAGACAATGCCAAAGGAGAAGCATGAGCAATGCAGAACTTTGGCAAGCATGGGTGCCATGTGAGCATCTAGTATGGCGGAGCCCTCCTCATGGGTCTGGAGGGGGAGTTTGTTAGGAGATTACCTTGTGGGGTTCAACCCCATAAGAAGTGAAAAAAAAAAAACCAACAAAAAAGGGCTAGAGAGGCAGAGAGAGGTTTTTAGAGAGAGAACATAGAGAGTGTTTTAAAAGACAAAAAAAAAAGGGTTTTTTTTTGAGACACCATTTGCAAGCAAAGATAGGGTTTTTTTAAGGCTCTTGGAGAGAAAAAAGTGTAGGTTTGTAACGAGGTTTCCATCACCATTTTGGGCCATTCCAGAGGTCATTTTTGTTATCTCTCATGCTCAACACTCAGCTGAAAAATCGGAACACTTGGTGTGCTATCCGGTTGTATCTCCAAACTATTGGAAGACCATTTTTTTGGGGCTTTTTGAGGTGTGAAAGAGATGATCTTGCTGGTGCTTGTGAGGTAACTTTCTATCTTCTCCAAGTTATTGTTGTTCTCTCATTTGATTGTAAGCCTCAAGTTTTTGGGCAAAAAGTTGAGAATAAATTATATTATAACCCTCATTTTATTTTAGTGGATTCCTCTCTCGAATTTTCCCCGTGGTTAGTATTTGAACAGACGTATATTGCGGGATATGTTTTTACCTTTGATTCACACATAGAAGGGAAGGGCATTACTTCCCAACAATCAATTCCCAAAGATGAACATATGGGGCAACCTAGCCTACATGCCTATCAAGTGTGAAGCAACATTAGGCAACTAGTCCGCTACCTGAGTCATCATTGTGTTAGCAGCTCTGCTAGCCAAGATGGAGCAAAACATGAAATCCCTTCAGAGCACCTTTGAAATATTGGGAATCTATGACTTCTCGACCCCTACAAATTATATACAAGAAAACCTATGAATTTGGAAGATCTCCCAGCCAAATTCGTCATGCCAAAATTCAGACAAAAATTTTCTAGAAAAAGTAATATGAAAACACATGTTTAGGCCTAAATGCTTACAGTACTAGCCCTAAGTAATAGATCCCATCACCTTATGGTGATGTTCCAATACATCCCATCGAAGACCACTTTTATGGCATTGAGAGGTTATGAAAATCATCCTCACATCACCCCCGGCAAGATATTCAGGCACTTTGCTTTGCATTATTGTGGGGGCAAACCTAAACCACTCTCCCTCGACGAATTAACTGCCATGAGACAAAGGATTGAGGAGCCTGCCCTTCACTGACTATGTCGTAAGCTTTAAGAATTCCACTAGAAGGATCATGGGGTGTCCAGTCTATAGTTACCGGAAGCACCACCATAGAGTGTTCTCTCGCTTCGGAATCTTGCTCCAGCGTTTTGAAGCCGAGATCTTGCTCAGAACCCATTCCCATCTTTTTGAGATCTCGCTTCAATTTTTAGGATTCTTGATCCTATTCACAATGGAGCTCGCTCCCGATACTGCATGGAATGTGTTCCTTAAATTTTAGGATCTCATTCCTTAATATCAAAATGACATAGTGATCGGTTCATCAAAAAAATGACATAGTGATCCATGTAGCTTTGCACCCACAAAACAGTAACCCCCTTAAATGCACAGAGTTAAATGGTTCCTATAAGTATCTTAGGACTCCATCTAGCATTTCAGTATATTTGTTGGTCTGGTGCCTAGCATCTCATACGTGAGAGTCCATTTTCCTTGGAAACGATGCCTTCTATGACTACGTGACTCTTTTTTCTCCTTTTAGGCATACTTCTTAACTTGGTATAGTATGAAATTGATTAGGGATAATAGGCTTGCAATTCTTGCAAAGACCTTACAAAGACCAAAGTCGTTCGACAGGTATATACTGTATGATCCTGATACCTCATACCAGAAACATAAATTGCCTCTATTGGGTCATGGAAGTCAAGTCTTCTGAGATTACAAGGATTTCGGTTTTGAAAATGTGAGCTATGGAAGTGCCGGTTGGCTAACATGTTGTCGACTTTCTTTGGCACACCCACTAACTTTACAATCCTACAACTATTGGAAATGTGGCCTATCAGGCCCTTTTCTTCCGGAATAATGGTACTAAAGCCCTATTGTAGTATATGTGAAATCCCAAATGGTTATACGTGGATCCATTTTTTAGCTTTAATAGGATGTTGCACTGGAGAGAAAACCCAGTGCCAGGGGAGGGAAAACCTAGTGGTGTGTTTGGATTCATTGTAAAAATTGTTTTTTTTATACAAAGTTTATTTAATTTCTATATATCTTTTATCAAATAATAGGAATACTTAGATGACATCCTATTATGTGAGTCACTAATAGACTAATGACAGGTTTAGCTCAGCTCATCACATAAGATTAACAGTTTGATGACAGGTTATTAATCCTGATTAGCTACATTTAAGAAAATCAACGCAAGAGTTACACTTGGATCTCAACTCCTGTAGACCATGAATGAGAAAGTTACAAATCAAATATATTCTCTGTAAAAAGAGGTTAACACTTCAAGAAATAATAAGAAAAAGATAGAGAATGATGGAAGAGCTATGCAAGGTTAATGAGATTCACCACAATGGAACTTCAAAGTTGCCTATTAGCGGATGGTTCGGTCTATAGGATTTTGTATGGAACCTTAAGTCCTTTGTGTGATTTAAAGATAGATCCAAGTAAGTTGATCATAAATTTATTTGTTTATTTATTTATGAATATTATTTCTGGTTTTGTATTTTTCTATTGGGACTAGCAACAATTCCATTTCACTTGAAATATTACCGTAATCTTTGTTAAAGTCTTGTGGATCCTACGACTATTGCGGATTTATCCATGATCATATGAGATAACATCTTTTGATGGGATTTTGGCTTCACTCACTCTTTCCAAGATCCAGCCTAGAAGATCAATTTCCAAACTCGACGCTACCGAGTTAAACAATACCATGTTTCAAGCATTGTAGCAATCATTAATGACTATGCTTCCTCAAGAATTGGGCATCTTCTATGTCAAGGACTAAGCATGTCATGGAGATTGCAAAAATGATGCTTCTTTACCAAACGCAAGGTTTAGCCCACGAGTCACACTCAACAATGCCAAAAAATAGATTAGGTCTTTCAAGTGTAGAAATAAAGGCCAGGAGGTTCTCAGAATTTCCTGGGTTCGAGGTTTAGAGATGGCATGCCTTTCACAGTCAACTCTTCTTTTGTTTTTCCTGAAACAGTTAACAAAGTTTCATTAAGAAGTGTCAGAATACATATTGAGGCCAAGAAAGCCTCGAGAGAAAGAAAAGGAAAGAGGAGAACAGAAAAAGAGAAAAGAATAAGACTAGAATGAATTATAACCGAGTGTATGCCCAACACATCTACTAAGGAGTTCTTTTCTCTATTGACATGGACGAAAAGAAAAAGTCTCCCCCTAAGAAGTCTGAGAATCTCCACCATCGTACAAGCCAACTTCCAAGGGATAGAAAAAGGATTGTTGCACCACTTAATCACATTTAAAGAGTCCCCTTCAATAATAAAAGAATTATCAAGGTTAAAAACACCAAACTTAAAGCCAAGGAGCTCTGCCTCAGTCACAATCTACTAAGTACCCCACATGACAGTTTCTTGTTTTAGATATTCGGCCAACTATCGCAATATGAATAATACATGTGACTCTCTTCTACTCTACGAAAAAGAGTTCACACTTCACACAAGATTCACACTTTTTCAAATATCTCCTTTAATTTTTCATTTTAAGAATACTCTTAACTTTCTCCATTTGAACACACCCAGTCTCTGGCACAAAACCCAAAAAAGAGCAGCAAATTATATAAACATGGGCAGCAGTGACTGGCTGCCATAAGGTACATCTTTTAAAATTTAGGCATGGGCGATCCAGATCACCAATCCAGCTGATCGGATTGGCTAAATCGACTATCTGGATCTGTTGGGATCCATGCCCAGCCTTTACTTTTCAATCGGCCAAATGCAGCCATGGTCTTTTGGGCTCACAAGTGAGTAACGCATTCACAGGCTCTTGGGTCACATGAACAACAAATGTGTCCCATAAACGGCCGCATGCGTGCCAATAGAACTTCCATGTTACGTGAAAAAAGGATATAACATTCCAAGAATGCCCCGAGTATAAAAATAATAATATCTTTTAAAAAAGGGTGTGGTTTGATAAAGCCGAGGCAGACCTTCAAATAGTATCAAGAAATATGGTTTCAATACTGGAAACTTTGTGATAGCCTTCAAACATATTTTTATCTTTAATTATAAAATTTAAAGTTTCAAAAATAGTGTAGATCAAGTAGATCTATGAAAACGTGAAAATCTTGAAAATTGACCGTTCAAAAATGTGTTACAAGATGCACTATTTCCAACAACTGAAATCTATGTTTTTCTGTATCTATGCATCTTGATGTCGAGATGATCAATTTGAAGATATTTGGGCATCAAAACAACCTCTTCTAGTATGGGCTCTAATTTGATTATTTAGAACCTTGGCTTTATATATTCCTTTCAGAAAACACCATGTTTTAAATATAAACTTCACTAAACAACCGATGAAAATAAAAGAACTTTTATTTTTACTCAAATTTTGAAAAGCCCAGTTAAAAGCCATAAAAAGAGTGCCAATAGAATTAAATTCAAAGTAGGCATTCCATAACTTCTTTGTGACCACACCCTGCACCTACAATAATATAACAAACCCATGACCCACAATGCTTTTCAAAGCTATCTTAGGTGCCACATATTTCAAGTTACGTTCTCCAAAGGACAAATTTATGGATCACACAAACCAATTGCTAGAAGAGGAGTGTTTGGGCTTCCTCGAGCGCGAAGGGAGTCCTCTCTCAGTCACATGCACAAAAAGACCCATTTCCGTCCTTCGGTAAAACCGGTCTAATGCAATTGTCATATGTGTACGTAAGATGTTATATCTATTGGGCATGGTGTTTTCTCCATGAACTGCTTTGAAAAAAATCCAATTGTTCTTTATTGGTATTTTATAAATGACCAAACCACCTCTAATTTTACAGTCCCTTTGGGTCTATGTTTTGTAAAACTTCCTCACATATTTCTTTCTACCCATTAAAACAATATATATATATATATATATACTTTGAAATAGATTTGGGAAGTTGAGTATGATGTACCTCTCATTCTCCTTAAGCATCCTAATTCGCTCTGTCTCACACTAAGCAAGAGATGCCTTAAGCCAATGGTGCATCCATAACCTTGCTAAAAAACATCCTAAGAATCTGCTATGACGCTATTTTAATCCCATCATCTCTCAATGACTC
>NW_006499583.1:681026-691685 GCF_000471905.2 Amborella trichopoda | reverse complement strand
TTTGGTTGTGCCATTATCTACAAGCCCTAGCTGGAGGATTTTGTTGAGTTCATACCACACACCATATTGACCCATTTTTTATACGATTTATGATTAGGATAGAACATGAAATGAAGGATGATAAATTGGTCATGTCTGTAATTTTGGAGAGCCTTTAATTGTAGATATATATCTATGTTCATAATAGTTACGTGATTGAATTATATGTAGTGAAGCGTTTGATAATATTTTCAAGTAGAATTTAAGGAGAGACCGAAACAAAATCTTATTTTGCATTAATCGATGTCAATAACCATCTTGAAATCAATCCAATAATGTCGTGAGCTTAGGCACTCATCTTCACAGGCCACCATCCTACTGCAAAGGTGTGTACTAGTTTTCCCTTAGCCATCCGACAAAAATGTCTTGGTTTCCTCTCGCCCCCTATTGGAAGGAAGTGTTTTGATTTCCTCCCGAGTCATCGTTCACCATAGGATCAAGCCTTCCTCCTCATGAACCATTTTCGATGATGTGCATCGTAGGGACTAGGCTTATTCAGCTCAAGGTAGGGTACATTAGTCGCTAACGAATGTCAACGTGAAGGAGCCCGCTCTCCCCAAATGGAGTCAGATATAACCAGATCTAATGACCTCTGTTATCCAACTAGGACCCTCCCCATTTCGTTCAAGTAGGACACACTCACATGGCCTCTTTCTTTCATCCATGGAGTCTTCTTGCATCCATGGAGGTGGCACCCATTGCTCTAAAAGCCTCTTTAAGTACAGCCAGAGCCCCGAGAGTACAAAATATGAGTATCTAAACACATGGGAATATAACGAGCTGAAATCCAAGATAACCAAGTAGCAGGGCCATTAAAGTCACAAACTCCAACACGTGGGCACCTTGAAGTTCATGTTAGGATCACGTAATAATTACCATGTCCGGTTCAAGAACTCAGTATAGTTCCTCATCATCAATCATTTCATTCTGCAACATTAATCATACGCACTCTGATCCCTCATTTTGATCATGCACTTTGCAATTGATCTGCTAATAAGACAATTAACTAAAGAAAAGTGAAGATTAATTTGCAATAAAATTACCAGCAATTTATAACACAGAAGCTGCGGGCAAACAAAACACTCACCAGGTGCACCTCATGCTCACCAACCGCCCCATTGCAATCATGCTTATTGCAGGAGCATAGTAACATTGGATAAATCACAAAGTTAAAAATAATTGAATAATTTACATGGTTTTTGTCCAGAAAGCAGGAGAGCTCAATGACATAAAAAGACAGGATGATTCTCAGGCAAGTACCTTTTCATGAAATACATAAACCTGCAAAAAAAATGTTTTACAATATGTACCACCTCATATATATAAATATGAAAATATGAAAACAATTCCACAAGGATAAAAAAGGCAAAAAGATGCTTGATATATACAAGAAAACACTATGAACCAAACCATGCCTGAATAAAACCAGCCCCAAAATATATTTCATAATTTTGATGAAGGATTAATTGGGAAGACATTAAGAAGTGGCACTTGGGTCAGCTGGATTGCACACTAGGAATTGGACAGGTCGATATTAGCACGCTCATCTGCTAAGCTTTTCTCAGGATTTTGCCTGCCAACAACTTGAGATCTGCTTCTTTAAGTGCAAGGTGATTTCCAAGCCTGAAACGGAAACCCATTAAGAAAGAGCAATCCACACGAAGATTTTTAGAGTCATCCATAACTGCAAAAGGTGAATGATGAGTGCAGTGATTTTTGTTTTTCACTGCCTGTTGTCAAATGTAGCTACCCAACATCTATGGAATAAATGAAATTTGTCGAAGTTCAAAAAGAGAAAGGAAATAAATATTTTCTTAATTGGGCCACAAAAGCTACCAATAAACTTTAATATCAAGAAAATGGTCCCTAGTTAATAAGGCTTTGTAACAAAAGCCTTATTTATATTCTCAAACAAGCTGCAATGCCCATAAAAGTTGTACAAAACGTGATCATCTTTGACCTTGGCGAAAAGATAACATGGCAAACCTGTGCCTTAACAGAAGTCAAGAGGGTAGCCACCCTTTGTATTCCATAAGCTGAAGGGGATCCCATCCAATCGAGCTCCACCTTTTATACTACAAGCCTGACAGATCCCAGTAGCCTTCTCACATAAAGCATAGAAACAATTTATGTATCATTTGACTAGACACATAGTTCCTTCGAAGTGGTCACAATGGAGAATGTCAAACAAGTTCTACAAGGAAAGCAACAAAGAGTACAATGACAAGGAACAACTATGAACTAAAACATTCAAATTAATAATAAAGTACAGGTTGGATTGTGTGCGAAAATAATGGTTGAATGAGTGATTTACCAAGTGACAGGTTAAGGCCACCAGAGAAAAGACAGTAGATAGCGAGTGTATAAAATGCTATATAATCCTGACAAGTCGATACTTCAAGAAGTTGGGAGTCCTAAGTGAAAACATGTGAGTCCATCAACCAGGGTTCTTCAGAAGCAGCTACAAGAGAAGCCGAACTCTCCTCCCCCCAAACAACCCAAACACGCTCGATCTTACTTACCTACCTACCCATGCATAAATACATATGACATAAATACATACATCCATGACTAAATACATCTATACATATATAATGGTGATAAAAGCCGACTTTACTCGAGGCTCTAGATCTGAATTTGAAAATAAAAAAAGCTATAATCCCCAAATCTGAACCATTCAACATGAAATGAATAATCAGCAACAAATTGGGGAAAGTTATTACCAGATTGAAACATAAGAATTTTTATAAGATTCTTCCACAATTCTGACAGATTAATGATGATTTTCAAACAGAAAAACAGACTTCAGTCTTCTCAATAAACGAGTAACAATCTTATGGACAATTATCATTACTTTTCACACAAAAAGAGTTTCCAATACACAACCACAAAATCGCTTTTGATACATGATGCAAAGAAAAATAAATCTGCATGCTCAATTCATCATCATCATCATAACCTTTTGATTAATTGGGGTCGGCTACACAAATCCTGGTCTGCCATTCAGCTCTATTAAAAGGCATACCCTCAGTGAGGCCATGAGTCCCCGTATCTTTTCGAACTATTTCCAACCACGTCTTTTTGGGTTTTACCCGTTGCCCTTTACATTCCTTCCACTTGAACTAACTCGCGCCTCCTAACAGGTGTTGTACTTGGCCGACACCACACATGGCCAGCCCACCTAAATCTACTCTCTCTCATCTTATCGCCTATTGGTGCCACACCTAAATTCTCCCAAACAGATTCATTTCAAATTCTATCCCTTCGTGTCTCGCCACTCATCTATCTCAACATCATCATCGCTGCTACATTTATTTTGTGGGTATATTAGTTTTTGTCCGCCCAACATTCCGTCTCATAGAACAAAGTTGGTCTCACCGCTATCATATAGAACTTGCCCTTCAACTTCATTGGTATGCAGCAATCATAAAAAATTCTGGTTGCACGTCTCCACTTCACCCACCCAACTCTAACTTTGAATGCAACATCTTTCTCAATCTCTCTATTTTGTACTTCATGGCCGTCAATCTTAACTACTTCCTCGTCTCTACTCCTATTATTATTAAACTTACTTTCTATATAGTATATGCTTTGTCTTAGTGCTAATTTTAAAACCTTTGGACCAATCAAGCCAAAACCAAAGTACAAGATAATATCTAATATTAGTAGCGACCATGCTATAATTAATAAGAACCAATCAATGATGAATCTGTGTATGTACATAAATCAAATCACAAAATTATTCCTGACCAAGACAGTAATTATAGGAGCAGCGTAACATAAAAATTCCTGCAAGGCAGTAGAATGTGACTTTACAAGATTACAGGAGGTGCCAACACCCCAATTAATAGAGAGAGATAATTACCCAAGACCTGCAGGAAGCTTGAAACCACCAATACGAACACGCTTTAACGAATGAAGCTGGAATTTGTTGAAGGTGCAGTTAGCATAAGTAGATCCATCTTTTATCTCAAGTAAAACTGAGATTCATGCACATTTATATTTTTTTTAAAAAAAATTAATGTTCATGTCTAAAGATCAACATTATTCTATTTTCAACAATATCATCATCATTGTTTGATGCTGATTAGACAGTATAGGATAAATAAAGAACATTTACAACGAGAGGAATTCATTCATAATGGATGATAAACTAATGTTGTATTATTCAACTTCAAATGCCGGAGACAATTTTATGCTTTAAGTGCAGCGGCAAAAACTTAAACTCTTAAAACTCTACTTCACCTGTGTATAATAATCATCAGGAAATTGAATTAGATCCTTAATTAACATTACATGATGGGTTGGTGTTACCCTTGCTAGGATCATCTTTCAACCAAATGACATATACAAGAAACATTTTCAAATATCTTAAGACTTTCTAAAACCAGCAGTTGGGTAGTAAATGTGTAAAGGTTGCACTCACTCCACATGGTATCAAAAGTGGAGGCCCCACTACTTGAAATGGAAGGGATCACTAGATCCAAGAGTTGTCTGCTGGAGACATTTAGAGGCCATTACCGGAAGGGTGATGAGAATTTTATCAATAGGATTAATCCAAAGAACATTAGTTTTTACTTTTGTAAACAGAAATGCCTTCCAACTATGAGGTTCCTACAAACATCATGTTGGAACTCTTCAAAACAAAATGGTGATAAGAAAATATAATTCAGCCTTATGTTGCAAACATGTCCAGCACTCTAGGGCTACCTAACATTAAGTATGCTTCTAAGCAAATAATCAGAATGAGTTGATAAGAATGATATACCCAGTTCATGCAATCGACAAACTTACTTCAAGCCCCGCGTTTTTCACAATCTCACGAACTTCACGGTTTCTCCCTTCATTAACCTATCAACCACCAAATTATTTGATATAAGTAGATTGTTTTATTTAAGAAAACTACGCATCATCTATGGCTCCAAGAACTTTTAGAATTACATAATTTTAACTGACCAATAACTCATGTTGAAAGCAAGTACTTCCGAAAACAAGCTTCGCAAAGAGATGAATATAATCATGAACAAGCAATAATAGCTTAAAGGAAAAAGGGGGAAGTCATTAAGTGACTAAGTATCACATGAAAGTGACAAACTCAGAAGTTCTAGGCTGCAGTATAATGAAGAATCACATGCATTATTGAAGTAATGGATGTGGTTGCACGCATGAATCTGACCATCTTTCAAATGGTAAATCCATATTACGAAAAATCAACTATAGATGCTTAGCATCATGAAGCTGTCCTGAAACAATTATGAAAAAAGTGGTACAATACTTCCGTCAGATCAAGAGAATAAGATAGATTCAATAGTTAGAACGATTTCTCCAATGTCGTGGACATCCTAATTCTTATAGAAAAGGAAAAAATTCATTTTTAAAGGTCGAAAGTCAGACACAATTTGCCCTGCAAAATTGAGAAAAACAACTATCGTAATACATGAGCCTCACAAATTTCAAGATATGTGCTACAAGCTG
Source organism: Amborella trichopoda (assembly GCF_000471905.2). The sequence goes on along the minus strand of NW_006499583.1, from coordinate 686,171 downwards.
AGACAACCTGACAGGAACAATAGAGAATGCATTTATTGGAGGTATGAAGCTGCAAAACTTGTTCCCTTTGTAAAGCATCATAAAATAAAGCCTTCTTGTGCTGAGCATGAGTTGTAGCACCTAGTGGCTCCATGTGAGGTTCTTCCTTAAGAAGGGCATGGTTAAAAGTCAGTGGAACATTTGAATCACCTATTATAAGGAGGGAAGGAGCAAGACCACTCAATGCTTTGTGAGAGCAAGTCATCCTTGTGAAGGATAACCACAACCTCCACAGAAAATCAGAGGTTAGGGAGAGCATAGTTAGCTGATGGACCTAAACCCACCCAAATGGATTAACACCTTTCCTAGTTTCTGAATTGAAGTGCATTTTATTAACTTGGAGTCTGATGTCCCAGTTCAAATCCCTTGCATATTGTGGATAAACCAATGTTGTCATATTCGCTTCGGAGCCTGCTTCGGTTTGGTTTAAAAAATGAAGCAATTCGGTGCTTCGGCTGATTCGGGGGAAGGCTTCGTTCTTATTTATTTATTTTATATAAATAAAAATCTATTTTTAAATTTTAAAAACAATATAAAAATAAAAAATTAATAATATATAAATTCATTACTATACTTAATAATAAATAAAATAGTTAAAATATTATTTTAATACTAATAATTTGAAAAGTACTTGAATAATTCTTTTAAATTTCAAAAATATCAATACTTTGCTTTTGCTTTTGAACCCGGTCAGTAGAATTGCTTCTTTTTTTTACTATCTCTAAACGTGGCAAAGAATGTAAGATGGCAATTTTCCTTTTCGTACTTCCATACGTGCCATTCACCAGTTACACAACTTTTTGGTTATATGTGGCATTCAACAGGTAGACAACCTTTTGGTTACGGGAAGTTTAAAAAAGTTACAAGTATCGAAGGAAGAATACGCTTCTATATTTGCTTCGCTTTGCTATGGAGGGTAAACCCGAAGACTTCAGGCACTTTGCCCGAAGCAAAGCGAAGATAACAACAGTGGCATAAACAACCATATCACAAGTTGGTGAATTAATCAACTTTGTAAATCATAGATTTGATACCTCAATTCACACCCATTGGGTGCTCATTTTTTAAATAATTTTTATTTTAAAAAATCATCAAGTATATTAAATGTATTAAATAGCAAGCTTTGAAAAGCAACTTTAATATCTGAACTTCATGAATTTTAATAGGCAACCATGTTGAGTATTATTCTAAGTTGACTTACACACTTGATCAGGTAAAAAACACACAAATAGCTATCCAGGTTCACTTGCACACTTTACTAGCTTACCATATTGAGTCCTATTTTTGCCACCCTTCTATTTTTTTGACCCAAATTTTTTCACACATGCTTTATTGACCCTAAAGAACATGGCCGTGAAAAAAAAAACATAGACTGATTTTTTTGAAGAAGTGCAAAAAGTGGCAGTTCGTCTTGATGATGTATGTGTGTTTGCGGGCTTTTTGCTTCCCTTTTGTATTTTATTGTTTGGGAGGGGGAGGAACGGAGTCGTTAAGTTGGTTGTCCTTAGGTGAGTTTAAAATCTCTCTTTTTTCTAGGTTCATCTGTAAATGGCAAAGTGGCAAAAATTCGTAGCTGGCGTATTAGGGCTTTAAAGAGGGTCGGAGTTCTCTCTTACAAACGGTATGGTTGATACAACATATCAAATCAGATTTCCTTTGGTTTTGGCCCTCAGCATGCTCACACACTCATCTTCAACCTTTGGAAGAAGATAGATGAATCTGATGATGGTAAGAGGGAATTATGAATCCTTTCAACCACCAAAACCTAAATAGATGTTTCTTCAATCTATGTTTGCGTCTTGGATGAGGTACTTGAAGAATCTTTAAATGTAATTTCAGCATTATATGAAGTGAAATTTTCTGCTAGAAGTCTCGCAATTTTGCCCTTCGCTATACTTTTCAAATTGTGTAAAGATGAAAGAGAAGTAAAATTATATATCAACCCATGAAAGAGAAGTAAAACTAAAATAAGAAAAAATTACTACTTGTCCACTTCAAAATATCAGCAGATCCGTATCTAAAGTGAGCTCTAGATGAGTATTCCTCAACCAATTTAAGGTCTAGTGCTTCCAACAAGTCATGGAGCTTCTTTATGCACAAGTACATCATCAGAAATGAGGTGAAATTCAAACAGCTGGACAATTCAAATTTCATTATCTGGAAATTCAAATTAAGGTTTCAATTATCATCAGTGGAGTTGTCAGCTGTTCTCAAGTGAGATCCTTTGGACAGGCCTAATTAGAACACTTCTACCAAAAAGAAAAAGCCACAAGAAGTGAAAAAAGAAAACTATTTTCTAGAGAAAATGCTCCATTAGATTGGTTATTACTTAAATATTCATAGAGATATGCAAGAGATTTTTTGATGAATCTCAAGAACAAAAATCCAAAATGTTTATTGTTTCAGTGTGCGCTACTCTTCAGTAAAAATAGATGAGTAAGCCCATTCTGAATATTCAAAAGAATTGAAACTCCTTGGTATCTAAGTTAATTGGAAGGCGATAAGACCTTTTAATGAAGGTATAACATCTCGCCACCATATCCAGAGTTCCTTCATCGTGGGCTAATGTAACCTAGAATGTGTGATCATGATTCTTGGTACAAGTTGACACTCCAAGGACACATATATCTCAGACACTTAAGAACTTAAGACCTTTTTGCATATCTTATTCTTTCAAATGTAATTATGGAAGTACTAAATTTCACTTGACATACAACCTGCCCAACCCCTCTCCATGATATACAAATGCATCATGTCTGAAACCGAATTATGAGAATGACGTTTCTGACACATTCATCTGTGTCAGAGACTGACATAAGTATCCATGTCATTGTACCATAGTCTTGGGCCCTTCAAAAGATTCCTCATCGTCATGTATGATTTGCATAGGAGGAAGGCCCCTACAACTACTTGAATGTTGTAGAACAAGTAAAAAAAGAACTTCGACAAATTAAAATGCCAAGTTCACAAAATGAAGGCATAAATCCAATGAGAAAGAAAAGGAAGATTGTCACAAAAATTAAAGGATAGAAGAAAGAATCCAAAGGAAATAATTGAAGAAGTTTCAATGGTGGTGGTCCAGGACAGAAGTATGGTCAAAGATACGCTCCAAGCAAAGATAAATTGCAACCAGAAGGCCACATGATGAATGTACATTATAGTTTTAGTTTAGGGTCTTTTTTAGTTTTTTTTTTGGATTATAGGGTTTTTATAATTTTCATTTTACTTATGAGTATTATTCACAAGTATTGTTCATGAGTACTGTTCATAGGGTAAAACTGTCATTAAAAATTTTAAGTTAGGATATATAGGTTAATGTACTATTTATTTGGACCCTTTTTGTACTTGGAACATAAAATAATATTATAAAAAGGTGCCTGGGCCCTAGGAGAAGGCAGTCACATGATTTTCTAGAATTGAGAAAAAGAAAGCTCAAGCTTTTGCAACCCTAGCTTGGGTGTGGAGAAGAAACCCTAGGTTTCTTTGAATTGTGCTTGTATTTGGCTTTGTTTCTTGCTAATTATACTATTTCTCAATTTTCCTGCATCACCACAAGACCCATCACCACCACCATCTCCTTAATGACATTTCATTTGTAGCAAGGTACGACACATCACATGAGATCGTAGATTGTGCCAAGCCAGGGGATTCAAAACACCGCTTTAACACCATCACTGCCAGAAACACCCAGTATAGCTAACCCCCAGTTCAAGGAAAACTTGAAGAAGTCCCTAAGTTGACTCCATCGTGTCACTAGTAGACTCAGTCTTGGCAACTCCTGAGCCAAAACCTAAGTTTTTCTTTCTGAACATAAAGATACAGCATATAAAGGCATATAACTACCTTGTCAGATAGGTGTTTCACTTTATACTTGTTCTCTATGCTTTTTTAGCAAGAAGAAATCAAAATTCATTGCAAAGGCTAATGCATTATCGCCACATAAGCATCATGGCCATGCTGAGCACATATCATCGTCGACAATGAGCTTGGCAAGGATTCTTAGACAATGTTGTATAGTTTAGAGCATTTGAAACGGCCTAGAATATTTCAAATTTATATCATCTACAGTTGCCCTTTAAATGCTTTTCCCTTAGATTACATTGGTAATATGGCAATTCCTAAATCAAAGCTAGTGTGTATAATTACAGTGCGAGAGACGGCTTGAGTTTGGGATCAAGGACCACGGCACAACTAACAAGGTTCAAATCCTACCACAACCAACCCAACACCAAAAAAAGAAACATGATTTTTTTATCCATCATATCAATATCTTTGACATGGTCATGCAAATTTGAGGATCAATCCAAAATTACTTTTCAGCAATTCTTAAAAGTTAAGAAAGCAAAAGGGATAGTTGATTGCAATATACCCCATTTCCTCAAGATGTAAAAGATTCTCTACATGACGATAGCAATAAAATTCAGGAAAAGTTTGAAACACTTAGAAGACATCTGATTCTAAAGAGTCAATCACAGAAATACCACAATTCGTAGTCGAGATCTTGAACTGCCAGGTTGTGCTGGCAAGTGCTCGACCAAATCCGGCGTACAATGTTTTCCTTCAACAATTGTGCCATCACTGATTAACTGCAAATGTCGTCTATGGACATTACCTTCAATAGCTGCAATATATCTGCATGTACATGGTATTAAATATAACGTAAATGGTAGGAAGTAGTAACCAGTAGTCTAAATAAATAATTAACTAATCTCAAGTAGAAATAATGAAGATATGACCAACTTCAAAAAGAAAATTACATTCAGAACATAATCAATTAAGAGTGTGAAATAATTGCTCGTTAATAAGTGGCAACAAAACATATGTTCACTGAAGTCCAGATGAGAGAGAAACAGTTATATGATATGGTTAACAATTTTCTTAATTCTTTTTTTTTTTCAGGCTATTCATAATTTCATTCATTGCACTAATAGGCTCATTCTTGCAAGAATAGCATGGGATAAGGTCATCCTCATTGAAAGGCAGTTGACACAATGACACGATAAAATTAAGGAATAAGATTATAAAGAATAAGCGGATGATAAAATCTCTTCTTAAGATCTTGATTTTCTTATCCCTCTGAAAAAAATGGAGATGATATGGATGGGG
>NW_006499583.1:665531-677401 GCF_000471905.2 Amborella trichopoda | reverse complement strand
CGTCGACCGACCTACCGTACGTACGACTACCTAAAACCTAAAAAACTAAAAACGAAAAGTAACTAAACTAACACCAACAAACAAACGTACGACGTACGTGTCTCTCTCTCTCTCTCTCTCTCTCTCTCTCTCGTACTGCACGGCGTCACGTACGTCTCTCTCACATCTCTCTCTCTCTCTCTCTCTCTCTCTCTCTCTCTCTCTCTCAACATATCCTCCAAGTGTTCAAGACCTCTCTCCCACAAATATAGATCCAAAATAAAATAAAGAGGAATAAATAGGATGATCGTTAAGAATTTCATGTGAGAGCTCACACACACACAGATGTGTGCATGCACATACACATTCACAAAACAACATATGGCCCCCACCCCAACCCCCTTCCCTTAGGTCCGCCCAGGTATTTGGGCGCCTGCCTCGGTGGCCACCTTGGCACTTAGGCGGCCCAAAACCTTGGCCGCCCACATCCACCTTCTTGAACTTTGTACCAAACTCATCTATTGCTTAATCTCCTCTCTGATAGCTTCAAGAACATTTTTACAAGGGCAACATTCCCTCTAATAGCGGCAAGGTATTTTTTAACTGGTTTATACCCCTATTAATATCTTTTTTCGCAATAATTACATCTTACATGATTTTTGTCATTTGGATTTTGGTTATAACCATACTTCCAACCGGAACACCACTTCTAAACAAACTCAAAGAAGACATTAAAGTATTAAATAAAATCCCAAGAATGAAGAATTTTAACTGACCTTTTGCTCGATCTTCAATGTTTGAGATGTTTTTCAATCTCAAATACTTCCCAAAAACCCTCTAACAAGCTTCAAAAATTGTCAAAATCAAATCCAAACCAAAAGGACGATGTTGGAATAAATTTTTCAAAACTCTGAACTACCCGATTGATCTCTTAGAAATACAAAACAGTTGCGTGACCAAAACCCCCCCTTTTCCCCCTTATTTAGGGGTTAAAAAAGATGAATATGCCCCTACCAAGGAGCAAGGGCATTTTCGCCCTTCAGCGGGCATAATCCCTAGGCGCCCGCCCAAGGACCCCACTCTGAAGGGCGACCTAGGTTTGGGCAATGCCCAAGCCCGCCTAGGCAGCCACCTAAGCGCTAGGCGAGCTGCCTTTTGAAACATTGAGTTTGTGAGTATCAATCATGGGCAAGACGGTGATCATTTGCCCAAGAGGATCTCAAGTACAACCCTGTTCACCATCGCATTCTACATGTAGAGTCAAATGATGAGAACAGCGACGAAAGGCCTAGAAATGGAAGACACCATTTTAGGGTTTTTGATATGAGGGTGGATATTCTCGACTTTGACGGTGAGACTCAACCCAAGAAGTTTATAGATTGGTTAAACACTTTAGAAAGAATTTTTTATTATAACGAGGTTCCCAAAAATAAAAAAGTAAAAATTATTGCCATAGCATTGAAGAAAAGTGCCTCAACATGGTGGGAACAACTTAAGGGTAGAAGGGAGAGAATGAGAAAGCTCAAAATTAATACTTGGGAGAGGATGACAAAGAAATTATAGGAAAAATAACTACCTAAAAATTTTCTAGAATCCATTTATCATAAAATGGATAATTTTAATCAAGGAGAAAAAAGTGTGGAGGGATACACCGATGAATTTCATGAGTTGATGGCACAAAGTAATGTGATTAAACGAGAAGAAAAGTGACAAGTTCACTATATGGGTGGACTGAGAACATCTATACACGATATGGTTGTTTTACAGTGTTACTAGACCTTAGTTGAATCTTACAACCCAGCAGTTAAGGTTGAAGCTCAGTAGAGGTGTCCATCATCAAGGTGGGGTACAGCCCAGGTTGTACAAGTGGTCGTGGAAGCAATTTTAGAGGAAAAATGGGAATTTAGTGTCTAGAACAAACACATGGCATGCTGGTTCATCCAAACAGCAGGATATTGTGGGTGTTGGGGGCAGTTCTACTCACCCAAATCTCTCAAACAGCAACATTATTAAGTGCTTTAAGTGTTCGGGAATCAGGCACTTTCTCGATGTCCAAATAGAAAATTTGTGAACCTTGCTAAGGAGTTTCTTGAAGAAGACAAGAAGCTATGAGGAACATGAGGAAAAAGAGCCTGAAGTAACATTTAGTGACCATGGGGAGACTTCGGTGATCCAGCAGCATCGTTATACCCCGAGTAGTAGGCAAGGAAAAGGGAAGGGTCCCCGAATCCTTGATGATCTGAATGATATCTTGGGTGATCCAATCTTTGATGAGGAACGTTGTGATGAAGTTAGTGATCCTATCTTTGATAACGATCCCATCTTTGATGAGGATCCTATCTTTGATGGTAATTTGGTAAGTGATATTATCTATGGAGAACAACAAATTGGAGGGAAGGAGGATCAAGGAGGTAACAATGGTAGTAAGGAAGTTGTTTCTCTTGATATCTTGCCCAAATATAGAGAATTATGTGAGAACCGCCCAACAGTTTGGTATATCTTCATATGGACTTTTTGCAAGTGAGTTCAATATAGGATGTGCCCTTCGAATGGTTAATTATGTGATTCCTGATGTTGAGGTTCAACTTTAGCAATTGTTTCGTTTTAAGTAGAGAACCCTTATATCTAATCACTATGTGCGAGTTGAAAGAAATCACAGGGGTAAGGCACCATTAATCTTGAGCCACTTCAAAGTTTGTGGTAGAGTATTCTCTGATGTGTTCAAGACTAAGTACGTTGTGCTTATGTACCACAAGCATGGAAGATCTTAATGGGCCCAAAACATGGTTGATCCAATGTCTACGGGGGTGTAGTAAAATGGTACACCTTAATCTCGAGTCTCATTAATGTGGGAGATTCGGTGATGGTGTATCTCAGGACGGAAAGGCAGTCAGCAGATAAATACGACAAGTTGAATGATTGCAAGACAGGACCTTTCAAGATTTTAAAGAGGATGATGGGCAGCAACCCTTATAAGGTCCTTTTGCCTTCGCATATGGAGACTTGGGTATCATCTACATTGCTGAGTTGTCCAAGAATCATGGGCCAGAGACAGATGGAGATGAAGGTTCTACCACAAGGGCGAGTTCTCCTCGGCCAGAGGAGAATGATGACAAACAAAGTTCCTCAAGTATTCAAGGCGATGAGTATCTTCTTTTGGAATAGCAAATTCCTCCTAATTCTCGCTCATATTTGGAGGATGTGAACCCTACGAAGGCTACCAAGAAGAATAAGAAGAGCCACTACTGCTGGGGATAACTTTCCAGCCATTTTCGGGTTATACTCCGATATTTCATTATTACTTTTATTTGTTGCACAAATCAGGGTCTTTTTATTTATTTCCAAAGTCATTTTAAGTTATTTATTTTAAGTACATTTAGATTTTATTGTTTAACCAACGCCTGGGGCCTATAGGGGTCATTCAACGTGATTTTCATAGTAAAGAAAGAAACGCTTATGCTTTTGGAACCCTAGCTTGGGTGAGGAGAAAACCTTAGGTTTCTCCAAGTCATTGCTTGTGTTCGCCCAAAACTCATGCAGATTTTACAGTTTTCTCAAATTTTCTACATCACAAACTTTTATAAATTTATTAATACAAAAGAAAGTATAGTATGAACTTCCAACAATAGAATCTCCACATCTTTTATACTTGCAGAACTTCACAGAGCTTCTTCCTATATTAAACAGTACTTATACAATCTTTGATACAGGAAAAAGGAAACACATAATCAAAAGGAAGAGCTAAGGGTGAGAGAAAGAGACCTAGATAAAGCCAAATAGGTGGATAAGAGTTCAATGCCCTCTCCTTCTTCCTTCATCTCCTTGTATAGTCTTCAAATGAAGTCCTCAATTATAGAGAAGGGAATTTCACTTTTGAACTTAACAAGATATCTTTGGGATTAAGGTTATTGTTTCATATTTTACTACCACATGATGATCTTATCTTTCAAGAAATCTGCTTTTATAATGTTGATTTGACAAGTTGTGATCTTATCCTCCAAAGAATCTACTTTTGTTGTATTGCTTTTAACACGTCGTAGTCTATGGAGAATATTTTCATCCAGCTAACAATCTTTTTACTATTTGGCTTTTACCTTTATAAAAATTTTATTAAAAGTAATCCCATCCATCCCTTCTTTGGAACCATTCTACATTTGGCTTCGAGGGATTAGAAAATCAAGATCTTTCAGAAGAGATTTCTATCATCCTCCCTTTCTATATAATCTTTTTCCTTAATTTTATCAAACCATCGTGTTTCAACTAGTCTTCCAATGAAGAAGGGTTTCCAAGTTGATAAACAGTCCATTTCAAGATCCAAGGGATATGTATGTCAATGCTAAGAGGCTTCATTTCTTAGACTTGTCGTGTAAGCTACTAAGTAACCTCCGCTTTCGTCCCGATGATCAATCACCTAACCTTTTTGCTTTTATGGTATGACCTAAAGTTGCTTAGTACTTCTCCTGCGGAGAAGCAAGTAAATCATCCACACTTAATTTGATCAGCTATCTGACATTCGATCCTTCATCCAAAAGCATTCGTGGCTTTTGGGCAGCAGCAAAAAGCCAGCAAACGACAGCTCGAAAGCAAGAAGCAATGACTAGCCTTGCGCGAAAGCCATTGGTTTAGAGGGATTAGAAAATCAAGATCTTTCATAAAAGATTTCTATCATCCTCCCATTCTATTTAATCTTCTTCCTTAATTTTATCAAACCACCGTGTTTAAACTAGCCTTTCCAATGAAGAAGGATTTTTTTTTCAAATTGATAAATATTCCATTTCAAGATCTAAGGGATATGTATTTCAGCCATTAAGTAATTCACTTTTATCATTTCGAAGTTCTCTATACACATAGTCCTCAAGTTTTGCTCGTAACATAGTTGTTATTGCTGCAAAACCTTCCCACCATAACAAGAACCGATTTGGAAATTTTGGTTAAATGAATTAGAAAAATGATATCAACCACGAATGAGTGAACATTTAGCTTTGGATTAATAAAATATAATTCTATGCATCCACGTAATCATAATAATTATAAGATGCGTATGATCGATAATATATTTCATTTAAGCTTTTCTTGAAAGAGGATCTTTCACCAAATTCTTCTAAACATATGATCGTATTAATTTTTAAAGTTCAAAAAGCATATTGGTTTGACAATCCTCTATAATGATGTTTAACAATAATACTATTCATAATATTTCGAGTGTCTAAGTATTTGTTCATAAAAATAGTAGTCTTTTACAATAGTTCTAATTGAAAAATAGGGAGTTTTACCCAAATATTTTATTTAAATGGTTTCAGCAGCTAGGTTAAATTCTAAGTCTATATTTTCTAAAGGTATGACCATTAGAGTGGATACCATTTTGTACAGGTTAAACCTTATATTCATCTTCGTATGTGATATGCATTAACATTTTTTTGTTTGGGATTCATCCGTGACATTCTTCTACTTTTTCACCTTTAATATTGCTTTCCATCTAGCAAATATTCATTTAGAGGTTACTTTTTTACAATTTTCTAGAATGCTTCTTTAGCAGATTTACAATCTATTCTTAACATAACGTTTTGATCTAGAATAACTACCACTTTGGAACTTAAGGTATAATTTTTACCATGCCTAGAATTTATTTTCTTATCATTGCATATTTTTCTGAGTCAAATTCAAGACTCCTGAAGTAAATTTTGCTCGCATTTATGTCTTTTAAACATTTTTCTTTAATATTCCCTCATACCCCTCCTCAAAAGCATCAGTCTCAATTATTTTTAAGGCTGAAAGATCTAGAATGGATTATTTTTTGAATGGTTAACGTCATTTGATCTCCATTTAGGTGGATTTTTCCCTAGGCATACTATTAGAATTTTTCTATCTTGATCCAAATTATGATAATAATATGAAACACAATTTAAACATCCTAAGAATCTCTATAATTGTTTTTTGTCAGTGATATTATCGAAGTCATCTGCAAATGCTCGCTCTTTCTTCCAGTTGAGCAGTTCCCTCATCAAGTTTATTTCCTATAAATGATATAGTCACCTAGCAAATCGATCTTCTTTGTTGCAAAAAAGAAACCATTAGTTCCTACCTCATTGTAGAATAAAGTATATTGTTTCCAATGTTGCTCTATGGATAGAAAATATCAATACATCGTTTATATAAACAATCAAGAATTTGTGGAATCTACAAATAGATCATTCATTACATTATGAAACTCATATGATGCTTTAATCCAAAACGCATAACATTCCATTCATAATATTTGAAAGGAATTGAAAATGATATTTTATATCTATCGGATTCCTTAATCTTGATTGCATATCAAATGTAGAGAATAATTTTGCATTTTGAATCCTAGAAATGAGATCTTGTTGATTTGGAATAGAATTTCTTATTTATTTTAATACTATTCGAAGGTTTGTAAAACTCCTCTTTCTAATTATGCTACTTTGTCAATATAAAAGGCTGCACAACTCCAAGGAGATTAAATTTTTCAAATTCGAATCAAGTTTTTCTTCATAAATTCTCTATTTCTTTTTGGCAAATTTCTAAATATCTTTGATCCATTTGAATCGCTTGAGTTTTAGTTGGGATCTTCTCTTCTGAAAAGCCTATATCTGTGCCAAAATGCACTAGGAAGATCGGTTTAATTAATAAGTCTTCAAACTCTTCAAATTTCCTTTCTAAATTTAATCTTTTTCTAGCCTCTCTTTTATCATTTTTCAATCTACAATGGTTTTTAATTCATTAATAAAATTAGTTTTTGTATTAAATGAGTCTTAAATTTTGATTAATTTTTACTCGATCTTTTTCACAGATAAGGAAAAGTCACATGTGATTCTCCTATATTCTCATGGATTCTTTGATTAACGACCATAAATGGTTAAATCATTATTAGGAATGGGCTTTCTAAGATGATAGCCATTCGAAAATCTTCAATTAAAACAAAGATGGTTTTCATACCAAGTTCACATACGAACATTTGGGATCTTATATTTTATATTTATTTTATTAAAATTTAGAGTTTACATTTTTTGGTCACTTTCGCAAAGAATTGTCAAGGAATCATTTCTTCCTTCATAAAAATTATGGCTACCCTTGAAACTATTAAAGCAACTAGTTGGAAAATAAAATCGTTTATTTTAATAGTTATAAAAGAATGTCATCTTTGTATGTCAAATTGGATTTGATTGAGAAATATGCTCTTCTTTTTATAAAGACATAGAAGGCCCATCTTATTTTTCTTCTGAAATCTTCATTCTTTGTTTTAATTCTCTAATTTCTTGCTTTGTTTCATTTATTTCTTTTTCCAAGTCTCCAATCAATAGCTCTTTTGTCATTATATTCGTTGAATTAGCTACTTTTAATAGTTCTTTAAAGTCATAAATTGTTTATTATTTTGGGGTTGGAATGGTTTGTTTCCAGTGTTTTAAAAAGCACTAGACGGGTCCCAGGCGGCCTGAGGGTGCGGCCTAGTTGAATAAAAAAAGGTAACTATAGTTATATATTGTATAAAATATATGAACTACGTATTTAGAGCACATCAGAATTCAAAGTATACTACACATTAGCACACACTCCATAAGCATAACCATAAGTCCGTCCATAATCCATATCCAATTAAAACTTAAAATTTACCAACCAGCCAAATTACCAAACCAAAGTTACCAAATAGTACCAAACTAGTGGAACTACAAATCCACTATCCACATATCACATTACAGTATTACACCACCATGAGGAAGAAAACAAAAATAAAAGTAATACTTGAAGACTCAAAAGAATCTTCAATAGACAATAGTTCAATCAAAGTTTAAAGTTTAATAATTATTCAACATTCATCATTCATTATAATAATGCAATTTATACTAGCAATATAAAAAAATCTTCTAAAAAAAACCCCCCAATAAATTGATACAAGCAATTTATACAAGCAATAAATTGAGTATGATTGCTCAGTCTCAAAATAATGCATTTTATACAAGCAATAAAAAAAAAATTACTTACTTTGAATTTGATTGCTCAATCTCCAAACTTTCACCTCAAAGATGATTCTAAGGACTCAAAATCTTCAAAAAAAATCCCCCAATAGATTTATAGAACATCAAAAATTAAATATAATATCAATGGGTGATGTTTTGATCAATTTATCATAACTTTGAAAAACTCTTTGATCCTATAGAAATCACCAAAAAACTAGTTTTTTGGGAGCTCTCTCTCTAAAATGGGCTCCAATAAGTTTTAGGTTTCAAATGAACCTAAAACCCTCATGTTTTTACCCTTTAGTATAAAAACAATTGACAAAAAATGCCCCCACGGAAAGCTATTTTCGCCTCTGAGCGAGGCGTTGGACTTGAGCGGCCGCCTAGGCGGTTTTCTGAGCGCCTAGGCGGGCACCCAAGAACCATCGCTTTTTTAGGGCGCCTAGGCCTAGGCGATGTGCCCAGGCCCGCAAATCCGCCTAAGCGGCCACCCAGGTACTGGGCAGTTCACTTTTTGAATCATTGTTTGTTTCTCAGAATATTCTTTTAATAGTTTAACTTTGTCATTAGTTTCTTGTTCTTCTCAACTCTTGAGCAAAGGTTTTCATTCAATGGAAAACTTTTGAGCAAATTACTTTATTTGGTAGTCCAAACATTGCATTGATTAGTTTGTTGATCTTTTGATTCTGAGTCTTTTGTTTTAGATTCATCTTCCCATTGTTTCCATTTAGAGATTATTATTTTGTTTTTTATTTTTTTTATTATAGCATTTATCCAAGTCATACCGAAAGCACAAATGAATTAGTGAGTAGTGCAGAATATGCATGAATTCATGGTAGAATGTATAAATGCAATTCGTGTTCATGCATTTCCTAATCTATACTTCATGAAAAATAAAAATCTAAGTCTAACGTTTGATCGTATCAATAAATGATGCATTGCTTCCATCAATCAAACTTCCATGCCTTCACATTATTCATCAAATTAAATATAAGACTATACCATTATTCATAACCCCTTCAATAGAAGGGGAAAGCTCCTATAGAGGAGGAAGAGATTCCTACCCACCAAGGACTCTTAATCTCGTCAACAGTGATTTAGATCCAACGAAATAAGGTCACACTCCCATTTCCATTGGGCTCGCGATCCACCATCAAAGAGAAGCTCGATCCCTTTACAATGGGGACCACGATCTTTCATCCTTAGGGATTGCTATCCCTCCAAACTACCACCCTAGGAACGTTAGAAAAAGAATCCCAAGAGGGAGCTCTACTCACTCCTTCCATGTCTATAAGCAACGTGTTTGTTTTGGTCCCTACCGATGAGTGGGTTATATATGGCATTCGGATATACCATGGCTTAGCAAAAATCACGATTTCCATATTCACAGATCTGGTTCTTCTAGGTGTTTGAAATATTTATTTTTCATAATGGAATTTCACAAATGACTAGTTCATAATCCAAAAGATTAGTCCATCCATTCATTTACGGTTTGAATAGGTATGTGAATGTTTTGCTTTTAATGGAACATCGTTGCAAAATTGTATGGACATACAAGCTCAATTATTTTTGTCAAGCTAGATGAGAAAAATAGTTCATTATCGGCTACCAATGGATGAGTGGCAAGACAAGAATGGATAGAATCAAAAAAATTAAGGTGTGGCACCAATAGGTGATAAGATGAGAGAAAGTAAACTTAGGTGGGCTGGTCATATGCAATGCAGACCCAATATAGTACCTGCTAGGTGGTGTGAATTAGTTCAACTGGAAGGCTCAAAAAGGATAAGGGGTAGGCCCAAAAGGACATGATTGAAAGTACTGAAAAAAGATATGGGGACTCATGGCCTTATTGAGGGTATGGCCTTGACAGTGCAGAATGGAGTACCATGATTCATGTAGCCAACCCCAATTAGTTGGAAAAAGGTTCTGATGGTGGTGATGATCGGCTACCAATTAAATATGGTTTCCAAGGGGTCAAATCCAATGGGGTCATTGTGTTAGGACAATTCTAAATCCCACAGAGGAGTAGGTTGTTAACAGTCAATAGTGGTGATAACGCAGATTCTATATTCAGATGAAGGATTGGAACAAATATAAATTAATGCCACACTTTAAAGGATACGTAAAATCTTTTGCAAAAGGTGTATATCTCCAATGATGCATTAAAGCTAGAGAATATCATCTCAAGTGTGGGATGATAAAACTTCATCAAGGATCTAAGAATACTCAACATCTCAAGTGTGAGATGATAAAACTTCATCAAGGATCTAAGAACACCAATAGTATTATCATTCACCCTATCACCGGGGATGGGTTATCTTCAGAGCCTGACGTTCAAGTCAATGATGTTAGCAGACCAAAACAAAACCAAAAAAAGTCATTTTTTTATCAATTTGGACTAGAATAGAATTCTATAGTCAATCTTACATCATACTCCTTTTCTATCTATAGATATTACCAGCTGAAGATAATTGATTGACCACTCTAAGCAGTCTTAGGGCACCTTACAACTTCCTAGTGGAGTAGAATCATGCAACAGTCACCAAGCCATGCAATGTTAGTAAAATGCAAGGCCATGTTTGCAAGGCAATGGAATGCATCACCTCCAGTTATAGGAAGAAGCAGTGAAATTTGTGACCTTATTAGATGCACTGAACCAGTGATGATATCACATTACTTGGCAAATCCCATCAATAAGGTAAGATACATGTTGACAATCATGCACATGAACAGTATTGTTAAACACAAAGGCGATTAGGTTCCCAAACCCCACCACCTCCCCCCCATGGGCTTGATGGTTTAGGTTGCTGTCAACCCCCTCCCATCTCATAATTAAATTCAGGTTGCTTTTACCCCTCCCTTGTCACAATTCACCTCATTCAACAGGGATTCTTTCTTTCACTTCACACCTGTCGAGAAGAGAGCGAGACAGAGAGAGAGAGAGGTTTAGTTGGCCCATGGGTTTCTCTTGGTTGGCTCCCCTATATTCAATTCAAGAAACCTGACACTTAGTCCAGTAAAAAAGTTGGCCCTTTTTGTAATGTGAGGTGCACTTGTTTACTTGTCAATATCTGAGTTCATAACCCCTCTCACCAGTCTCTCTCTCTCTCTGACACACACACACACAGAAGTGCACATTATTTTTTAAAATGGATAGAATAAAATGTGGATTATATTTATAAACGACCAGAAAGAGGGAGATTTTGGCTTATACTTCAACATATTCTTTCTTTCTGCATCTTTTTTTCATGTGGGGTATGTTTTGGGTATAGGGAGGTAAGTCGGTTTCAACCCACAACAGAGGGTCATAAGAAGTGCCTATAAATGACCAATTGGCTTAACCCAATTATTTTTCCATTATATGGACATTACATTGACGGAATTCTGAAGAAATTGTTAATTTCCCCCGTCCAATCCCAACATTGAAATGAAAGTACAGAATACTCATCGTACAACACTATATACGGTACATCTCCAATGAAATGTTTAGGCCAGAGGTTTTGGTCTGTTGATTTTTTATTTTTAAACCGTGCTAACCCCACCCCCCCCCCCCCAAATCAAATTTTTCCTTTGTAAGGTGTGCTTTAGCTTTTCCACTAAGGCTTGGGTTGTTTGGGGGGGGGGGAAGAGGGGGGTTGCAATGTGTCATGATTAAAAGGGCCTCACTTTTAAGAAGACCATGTGTCACCCTAAAAACCGTTGTAGAAGGCTCAAAACCATCTCACAAGAACAATTTTTAACACCAAAAAGACCACTTCACCCTAAAAATCGTTGTAGAAGGCTCAAAACCATCTCACAAGAACAATTTTTAACACCACAAGGCTCAAAAATATTACACCATCTTTCTTCAATCATCCAGAAAATGAAATATAAACAAAAAGTGGGGAAATCACAGATCTCTCTCTCTCTCTCTCT
>NW_006499583.1:642359-665435 GCF_000471905.2 Amborella trichopoda | reverse complement strand
GTAACTAACTAACTAACTAACTAACTAACTAACTTAACTAACTACTACTAACTAACGTAACGTAACTAACGTAAACGTAAACGTAACGTAACGTAACGTAACGTACGTACGTACTCTACTCTCTCTCTCTCTCTCTCTCTCTCTCTCTCTCTCTCTCTCTCTCTCTCTCTCTCTCTCTCTCTCTCTCTCTCTTGTGAACTCTTTTACAACTTCATCTTTCTCTATTTGAGTCATACCTCACATGTCCACCAACATCTTCATCTTCCTCTATTTCAGGCCTACCTCACATGTCCATTAACATCTTCATCTTCCTCTATTTTAGGCCTACCTCACATGTTCAACAATTAGCCAAAGCCAAGGCAGCAGTTGGTTTTTCAAGTGATAAGCTGTCTTCCGCAGTTCCTCATGTGGTTGGTTCGTTGATTCTAGTATTTCTACATAATTGATACTATTGTCGTTGGAAACGTCTGTGATTCCGAATCATTTCTGGAATCAGAATCGCGGAATCGCGTGTATCAAAAGTTTTGGAATCTAGGAATCGTTGTCCGTACGATTCGGATTTAAGATAAATGATTATCACTATTTCGGAATTGCGATTCAAAAAATTAGGAATCGTGTTTCCTATTTGCAAGAATCGATATCCCTTCATGTTGGCATCGAATTTCATAGCTATATGGAATCACACATGACTCCACTTGTTTCGGTGGTTAATGGAATCGTGATTCCTAAAAATATGGAATCATGATTCCTAAAAATAAGGAATTATGATTCCTAAAATTCTATAATTGTTGTCCCCATCAACTGGGAATCAACATTCTCATCATTCCGGAATTGTGATTCTCCCCATATTGGAATCGAAATTCTCTACATACTAGAATTGTAAACCAATTCCCTCTGGTATATGAGAGAAGTATTCAAAAAATATATAAATTTACCTATTATAATCGACTTTGGCATGGGGAAACGGCGAATCGAGATTCCAAAACGGAATCGCTACCCTCATAGACGACTTGGGTATAATTGATACACTTCCAAATCAGTCTAAACAATGTTATCAAGGTCTACCCTTAAATTTTTGTATTATCAGTGGTTTTCCTTCTCATCTTGGTAAAATTTCAATTCCTCCCACTAGTGGGTTCTTCCTTATCTCTTGTACAATTAATGAAGTTCTTAAGCAAACAATGACCCATATATTATGGAAAGACAAATATCTGATATACTTCTCTAACAAGAGTTGTATTGTGTAGGACTTAGTAATAGGATTGTTCTAGACCAACTTTGGTGAACCTCTTCCTCTTCAATCTTCTTAATTTCTTTTTTATTGGAACCATCTTCTCAAGAAATAAATCAAGTTAATTTGTTACTGCATGTTTGGCATCATAGATTAAGTCATACTCGATCAAATGAGAAGTTATTTGTCCTCTCTTCATTAGGTTTTTCAAATACAAATGTCATTAAAGTTGTTTCCTATAAGAGTTGCAATGTGGTAGAACACTTACTTTGTCCTTTCCAGTGAATTCTAATGAAAGTACAATTTCTTTTGATTTAGTTCATTCTAGTGTAGGTCCAATTACAGTCAACTCATATGATGGTCTAAAATCATCTAAACAAGGCATGATAGCTAGAACCATCACATGAATTCACTAAATTGAACATCATACACCTAAATAAACCAAACAAATAGAAGCTGCATTTTTATTAAGAGTCGAAAGAATGGGAAGAGTGTAAGAGTTTTTCCAAATTCCAACTCATTCAAGAAACAACTCTAGAAGCATTCTGATTTGAAAACACTGATGGCCAAAATCTAGAAAAGAGAAGAGATAACACCTTAATGGAAAAAAGGTGACCCAATTTTTTATTCCCGCATGCCATAAGCATTTGCTTGACTTATATCATGAGAAGACGATGCCAATAAAGAAGAACTAGAATGATAATGAAGACAAAGAAATTCACCATAGTTACGACGAAACAATCCTCCCACCTTATGACCTCTCCCACTCACTTCCCAAGTAACCAAATACCGGATGGTACAAGGTTTACTACAAAAGCCAACCAAATATGAATTTCTGATGCCTGGTCCTATTAAAATAAGGTTCATTAATAGCTTAAGAACAATAATATAATACTGAAAGACAGAAGAACCGCTGGTGCAAGGGAATGAAACTTTACCAATATGAGCAATAGGTAAAGAATATAATAGTATAAACTTAAAGGTGACTTGGTAAGGTTGTGCACATGAAAGATTTGAAATTGTACTAATCATGTCACCAGAAGCACCAACATCAATGAAGTAGACAAGGAAGACAACTCATCACCTAGTTAGTTATTGATAAAGCTCGAGTCAGCCGTGATGGTCGGCATGTGAGGTAAACTTGGAATAGAACACAATGAAGATGCAAATGATGAGTAGCTCAAAGCAATATTTCCAGTCTGTGACTTGATACCTACATTGTTCCATCCATACATCTTAAACTACTTGGATAATGCTTTCTTTATGCAGCTCAAAGCAACATGTCCCAACTCCAAGCAAACATCGCACTGCACTTTACTAAAGTCATATGTCATAGTACTAGATGTAAAAAAATGAGTCATCTGGGATAGAGGAAGAAAGCTTAACATTTCCTAGCATGATAAACTGAGTTCCTTTAGATAGCAACACTTATAGGATATCACATACGGATGAAAGGTGAATAAGATGCAATTGTTATCCTTAAATACCCTCAAGATACGGTTCTAAAATTTATAAAAAAAACTAAAATAACCTGTTTTTGTCTTGCTAAAAACATCAAGTGTGTTGGCAAAAACCTCAAGACTCCATCACAGATAACTCGTTCCAGATGATAGAGAGTGCATCATAAGTGTTCCTGGACATGCTTCAGTCCTTGACAAAGTTTCACCATATAACATCAAGATGACATTCCCTGAGATCAGATAGCTGAAGAAACGCCTACTGTAGATTACTTGTAATTCTTTTTGAGGTGTGGAAGTTATTCACATTCACTCCTCTCAACTTCAGCTGAATATAGAATCCACATCATAATGCAAATGTCCATCACTTCCCGCTCATATACTCAAAATTCCCGCTATTCAGGAATTTTATCAATTTTAGTACACAAACTGCAAACGTACACCAAAAACTTCAAGTTGGGTGTCCTGGATTTGCCTGGATGAGAGGACAAAAGCCACCAACTAAATTTGGGAGCAGAGCCCCAATATGTGATTGTACCGATGTTATTAAGACAAGGTGAGATCATCTAGTCCAATGGGCTGGAGCAAGAATCAGACTTATAACTGGTCCACCCCAATCATTGAGTGGGTAGATTGGTCAAAACCGGTCTGAAGTGAACTGACTTGACCCAGCGAAATCAATAGTTGTACCAGTTGAACTGGCACTTTTAAGACTAGTTGGACTGGTTGAACAAACCAGTTCAAACTAGTGTTGAAAAGATCAGCGATGCAAATCCGAATTGTCCAATTTGAATTGGAAGAAGTGGGTTTCAAATTCTAGATTGCAAACAGGAGACTTGTCCAGATCACAATTATTTTTGTACTGAACCAAGCAATTTATTTGTCTAACTCAGCTGATTCCCCACTCTTAACGATTTTCAAAAAACTGCCCATGTCCTACAAAATGCCTTTTTTGCCCCTCTTTTTGTCCAAAAAAGAGATTTTTCCGCCACTTTATCAATCTTTGGTCCATTTTGAGTTATTTTATTCCCAAATTTACAAGATATAGTCCTTTTTGCAAGATCTATAAGATTTAAAGCTTGTTTTTTTTTTTCCTCAAATCGAATCCCTACTTTTATGAAATCAAAGCTTAAAGACTTGTTTTATTTTTTCGGGGGAGAATTTTAATCCTGATCACTCTTAACAATGTCTGAATAATTGTTTTTTTTAAATGAATTTGACGAATGAATCAATCTTTTTTTGACGAATTTGACAATTGAAACACTAATTAAAAATACAATTTTCAACCATCATTGTTTTTTTTGACGTTGAATCCATTTGAATTTTATTCTTTCTTTTTCTTTTCAACAATTTTGAATTCATTTGAATGAATGAGCATGAGTCTTTGACAATTGTTCTCTTCCTTTGTTTTACAATTTTGAATTATTCAATTTTTTTTACTATTTTTTAATCAATTTTAGTTAAAGCCAAAGTCAATGATTCAAAGTTTTTACTATTTTTAAATCAATTTTACTGAAAAACGAATGAAAATCACATGTTTACAATTTTTTTACCTTTCTTCTCATCGATTAGAGACAGGTCGCCCTAATATACGAGAGGACTCAGATCTCCAGGGTGGACGAGTCGGTCATTGATTATTGGTTTTTAATCACTGGTCCAAACCAGTTCAGACAGTTTTTGGCCACTTTTAACCAGATTTCTTATATTTTTTTTATGTTTTCTCAATTATTTCTGAAAAACAGTTCGAAGGGTAAATCAACCAATCCTACCAGTTTCAACCAGTCTGGTATTCCAAAAATTGGATTATGCAAGTTCACCCAAAAAAAAAATTGGACCACGCAAACACATATGTTGACTCCATAACACATGGTCATATACTGAAAATAATGATGCTGATATGTTCCTTCAAAAGTGAGTCCAGACTCCAGATCTATGATTTTCACAGAAAATAGAGTTTAGATGATCTCTCAGTGACAAATGTAAAAAGGGTTTTGGTTGGCTTTCATATCATGACGAAATGATAATTGTTCTAAGGACTATGTGCAAATTTAAAAGGGTTTATATACAATTATATACTGGGATGAGGGACACGCTTGAGCATGTTTCAAAATCACCGGAGGACAAGCTGCCCAAACAATAGAACTCTTATATTACAATACAGTACCTAAAATCAGTAATTTAAAATTACATGGTGAAAGTTGAACTCCAAAACACTTTGAAGATCCACGCAAGTCTAAGTCATCAAGGTTCCATTACTACAAATTACGGGATTTTCATCAAGGACTCCGAGAAAATAAGTTTCTCTTAATTCACAAAGTTAGAATTACTTCTGGTGCTCTTTGGGTGGCACAGGCACCTAGACCAATCCCCAAGTTTAGATTAGCTAGAGTCATTTTTGCAATTCCTTCTCAAACACCATAGTTCAATGTCAAAGGTTAGACTCATCAAGGAATAAGTTAAATCTCATGTTTTCATAACAGCTTGCAACAATTTCCAGCGTAACTAATTAAGATTTATGTGAACACTTGTCAATTCATTTCCATAAAACAAAAAAATAACACTTATTCCCACATGCAAGAAAGCACTCATGTACATATGAAACTATGGCATCGCAAAGAACAATAATCATCAAGAGTAATTGAAGTTTATGGATTTGACCTACACGTTGGGACTTAGTAAATTTCTTTGGATATTTACCGACGATCAACCTATGAAAACAATTAAATGAAGAACACAAGCATGCTATAAAGGAAAATTCACGTAATCATCGAACAAGTTAATTACACAAAAAAAACCCACCCTCCCTATCATGAGGATACTACAAACAATGCTCTAAAGTACCATCATGACATATCCCTTGGTGAATTAAGAGATAATACTATAGATTTAACATCCTGTTCTAAATTAGATCATCACCAAAGCATGAATTCATCTTTTATGAATGGTACTGAGTCTATTTAATCAAAATTGAAATATCAAGCATCAATTTATCAATATTCTGATTTCGGATTTCGGATTTGGAGTTCTATATCTCTTAATGCTTTTGACAAACTTATTTCTCAGGGAAACGCTTGCAAGATTTCCAGACCACTCATTTCGATCCAGAAGGGTTAAAAAAGGGAATCAAGGACAAAACAGATCTTACTCCTTCTTTAGTCCCGATGAAGGATGTGCTATTCTCTGAGCAAAATCTCCTGAGACCATAGTAGAATTGACAGTAAATTGTTAAAATCTCCAAACATAATTCACATTTTATTTGAATCTTGAAAATACATAAGATCTCAACAATTGAAAGGGAAAGCAAGCCAACCATCATTGGTAACAATTATCAATCCAGTGGTAGCAACATCAAGACGACCAACTGTAAATAATCGTGGCTTTGGAATTCCCGGGTTGATTTTATTCTGACAGTACCACCCATCCAAGTCAGTCATTACAGCAACAATAATTTTATAAACAACATATACGCAATCCTGAGATGCAGACAAATTCATAACAAGGATCAATATCAAAACTGCATAGCCTATTCAAGAATTAATGCCTGAGCTATGTATATCAACATTTATCGAATAAAAATTCATCAAGATTTGAAACAAGTCATAGTAAAGACACCCACTCGAACATACCCAAGATTTCCAATAATCATCAAACAGCATGAGAACAGATTTAGATTCCTTCTCGCTGCTTGAACAAATGTATCTGCATAGATTTCATGTTAAACACTTTAGTTGCAGAACCTATGCCTGCGTTTACAAACAGAAACAAAGAAAGAAAGCCAAAAAAGTAGAGTAACAATTGGAGACTTTATGAAAACGAAGCAGAAAACGAACACTCACCCCTTCGGTTTGTTCAAAGCAAAATATAGCTTTGGAGGCAGTTTCTTTGCAAGGCGGCTCCCATTAACATAAATGACATCCTTGATAGGGTCAACCCTGGTCTACATGAATAAATTCCGATTTAAGATTCTACTTTATTGCCAATTATCCAAAACAAGAAAAAAAAAAAGATTCCACTTTATTGTTCCATGAATTATCTAAGTGACTTACTTGAACAAGGTACCAAAGTTAACAAGTAAAACCTTTAAAACAGGATGTAAGTCTTTTGTGCATGCATTTCCAGCAACAACACCTCGATTTTACAGAAATGGTACAGATATTCAAAAGTAAACAAAGATCAAAATTGCCATAAGACGTATCTCTTAACCACATTCCAAGTCAAGGAAAGTCAGATAGAAATTTCAACAAACTTGCAGTAGATTACAACTATAAAAAGCATTATCTTTTTCCCTTGTTTTTTTTCTTTTTTTTGTTAGTTCAGTAAGGAAGAGGTCCCCTACACATGGTAGAAATAGAACTCAAGATGTCACATTGTGGCATCCCGCCACCCTGACGATGCATTAGAAACAAAGTAATTATTATTTCTGCACAGCGAATGAAAACCACTACCGTTCTATTGAACTCTCTCAATTATAAATATACCCAGACATTCTATATATGACAAATGAGAAAATTGAAAATGCAGCTACCTACGTATGAATCAGCTAGTACTAGAAATGTAAATTTTTCCATTGTGACAGTTGACCATTTTTCATGTTCTAACAATTTAAATTTTGTTAATAGCATCTGACCTGTGGGCTGCCTTCACTCACATCTTGTGAGTATTTTTGTATCTATAGTTTATACACACACACACACACATATATATATATATAGTCAACTTGATAAAAAATAAAAATAAAAAGTATAGAAACTAACAAATACTAAGTATATAAACTAAAAAGCGTGCAAACTGTGGAAGACATTTTCAACAATGATTCACAAGCTAAGCTAAGCTCACGTCCTTTGCAGGTCTTCAATGGCAGATCCTTCATATTTTTAGGGAAGCTAACATGACGGTCGATCACCTAGCTAAGAGGGCGGCCTCCATGGATGAAGCAACAGTGTGGTACACCCGCCTCCCTGATTTTCTATCTCCTTTTCTCTTACCATATGTTGCTAGTGTTCTAAATGAATGTACATGTAAAATCCTTTTTTTCCTTATTAATAAAATGATTTACCCAAAAAAAACAATCCACAAGGCTTATAGAAAACAGGAATCTGCTAAAGAATTAGGTGTTTTGATAAATACAAAAAACAATATGCAATTTCAAAAGAAAAACAACGAATAAAACTTCAGAAGGTCGAAGGCCAGCATCATACCTGAGGAACATTACACACAGATCCATTCACAGTCACTTTCCCATCAAAAATAAGCTCTTCACTTGAACGACGAGAAGCCACTGCAAAAATAGGCCACTCCATAACCATCAAAAAAAAAACTAAAGGAAACAAATGACCCAAATGGAAAAGAAAGGACTTCTGTGGTTTCAAACCATCTTCCCCACCCAAAAAATGGAAGGAAATTAGAAAGGGAGTCAGAGAGAGAGAAGACAAACAGAGAGGGAGAGATAAAGAGAAAATGAAAATGTAAGGAGATATGTTCCATACCGCCAGCTGAAGCAAGCACTTTACTGAGTCGCTGGGGTTCTCTAAAATTCTGGTTATAAAACCTGCGAGCCGCTTTTGAGTGCTTGGGTTCCGCTGATAGGCTTCCACTTTTTGAACCCCCCTCCTTTTTCTTCTTCGTCTTCTTAGCAGTGGAGGCCTCAGCCATGGCGCTGAGAATATGAGCAGGAGGGGTCGACTGAATTTTCAAATTCCCGTTCTCATCCTTCACAATCCATGGAATAAAGAGAGGAGCAGGCTGAGAGGGAAGTTCCTTTTGAGGTGCTTTAATGGAGGAAGAGGAATCTTGTTCTCCCATTTCTGGTGATGGGTTTTCCTTCTTTCTGGCCCCAAACGTGATGTTGAATTGCGTACTTGCAGAGGAAGCTTTGATGAGAGGGACGTTGCGTGATGTGAAGCTTCTGCAACAACCGCGGTGGTGGTTTTGAAATTCGGGGAGAAAGAAGAGAGAGGAGAGAAATTTTGCAGAGGATTCCCTTACAAAGAGCGAGGAAGAAGCTGCTGTAAACGCCATTGTTTGTGTCCTCTCTCTCATACACCAGGTACGTCTCTGTCTCTTTATCTCTCTACTCAGCAAGCACTTCTTCCTTCCGCCCCACCTTACCATTTCCCCATTCCTTGCTTTTCCCCCTCTCTCGTACAGGAAACAAAGATATGCAGGCGTTTTGCCTGGAACGTGCCTCCCCGCATTAAGAGAGGAAAACAACGAATATATGAGCGGAAAATATCGAATATATAAAATGAATAATGATCCGACGAGACCCTCTCACACCCATAGCCAAAGGATTATCGTTAAATTCGGTATTTAATGGTTATTATTGGATCCTACTGGGTGCGGGAGGGTCAGGTAGAATTATTACTGATATGATAAAATTTAATATATAAAAAAAATCGATTGATGACTTGAATCGTCCATCTCGAAAATAGGTCGGGTTGGGTCGGATCAGATTCATAGATCAACGGCTATTCAGATGGGGGAATAGGCTAAATTCAGCATTAAATAATTTCAAAAAATTATTAAAATCTAATATTTTTCAATTTAAAAATATATATATCAAAAACCCCCTCCCAACAGCTTCCATTCTTCTTAAACACTCAGCTCAGGTTTAAAGCTTAGGACGGTAGGCACCCAATTTTCTTTATTCTTTTTATGAATTTCAACATTTTGTTTTAAAATATATCAAACACATCCATTAATTAAAATAATTTCCCTCTGTTTTTTCCCTTTCTTCTATTGTCCAAAACTAAGAAAGGTGTTAACCTCTACATCATATATGGGTTTATTTAAAATAATTTCCCTCCCTCTTTTTCCTCTTTTCTATTGTCTAAAACTAAAAAAAGTAGTAACCTCTACATCAGATATGGATTTATTGACATTGAATCCACCTCCAGAAAACTTAATTTATGCAGAACTTAGAGAGATGAGAGCCATAGTTTTGTTTTTTTATCTAACCTTAATTTTTTAGGATACTTCAGAGAGTGCCATGTTTCTCGTCTACAAGAAGAGAGCGCGCATGGAGGGAGAAGAGAGCTTGGGGAGTGAGTCTACAAGAAGAGAGCGCACATAGAGGGAGAAGAGAGCTTGGGGAGTGAGTATAGAGAAAAGAAACTTGGGAAGGGTGGAGAGGAGAGTTGTGGGAAGGGTGCTGCGAGAGAACCTGGGGTGTGACAGGAAGAGATGCAGGATAGGGAAATGTTTGGGGTTCTCATGTTTTGTTTTTAATTTCAGATTACCATGTCATTTCTTTTGAGAATTGGTTGTTTTGATAAATAACATATGGTGGTTGTTTTGATAAATAACATACGGTGAAAGATGAAAAGGGAAGGTGTTGGTTCTTCTTTTATAAACTTTGGGGGAACTAAGGGTTTTACATTAATTTTAGGGTCTACAAGGCCCAAAAGTCTGGGAGAGGGGGTAGTCGGTCACTTTCCCCGAAAATAGCATTAAATTATAATTTTAATTACTTTACAAAAAATATATAAATAATGAAAACTTTTAAAATCTAAGTTTTTAGGATTTTCAAAAAAAAAAAAAGAGTGGGAAGGGGGGGGGGAATTACGTATATATCCATTATAGTTTCCGTTATTACCAAAATACCAAATAGTTTCCGTTATTACTGAAATATCTGGAATGTTTGTTTTTTTCACTTCATAACGAAAATTTTAAAATAAGAATTTTCTACCCTTTTTCGGTTTTTGAACAACCGAAATGGTTGGATTCTCGGTTGTTCAAAAATTGAAAATAAGCTAATTTTCGTTCTTGAACAACCGAAAATAGCGGGGCTCGTTTAAGCTTCTGGAATACGCAGTCACATTTTCGGTTGTTGAACAACGAAAATATGACATTTTAGGTTATTCAACAACCGAAAACAAGAATGCAAATTCTAAGCTTCTGTTCTATTTTTTATTGTTAATAGGATATTTTCGAATGTTGAACAAGCAAGGATAGAACATTTTCGGATGTTAAACAACCAAAAATGTCCAGCAAACTTCTGGAATACGCAGTCATATTTTCGGTTGTTCAACAACCGAAAACAAGACATTTTCGGTTGTTCAACAACCAAAAACAAGACATTATCGGTTGTTCAATAACCAAAAACAAAACACTTTCGGTTGTTGAACATCCGAAAAGAAGAATACAAATTCTAAGAATACAAATTCCAAGCTTCAACCTATTTTCGGTTGTTCAAAAACCAAAAAAAAGGTAAAAAAAGTCTTTTTTAAAAATTTCCGTTATGAAGTGAAAAAAAACAGACATTCCAGTTATAACGGAAACTATCGGTATTTTGGTAATAATGGAAACTATAATGGATATATACTTAATTTTTCCAAAAAAAGTATTAAATTATAGCTTTTTGGTTTATAAAATATATATAAATGTTGAGAACTTGTCTCTTGTATAAGTATTTGTAGTCTATTAAATTCTCTTCATAGCCAATAATTCATCTTCTATATCTCAAATATCTAATGGATAAATAAATATGTGACAATGAAAACTCAGTTTGACACTGAAATTATTTCTCGTGCCATATGAATCAATTTAAAATATAGGATAAAAAAGATAGTAGTGTGACTTTTTTAAATTTAGGCATGTTACTATTATCCCTTGGGAACATAATTTATCTACTCCCTTGGTGAGGCTACCTATTTGTAAGGAATTTTTCGATCTGAATTTTTTAAATCATCTAAAAATTAATAGATGATTATTCTCAAAAAAAAAAAAAAGAATTTTCTAGCGCATAGATCTCACCTTCTAAAAATTGAATGGTTTGTTTTCAATCTTGAGTTATTAATTTTTCCAAGTGCATAGGTGGTACAATTAGGAGATTTTTTATGGATTTTAATCTATGAATTGAAGATGTTATATCCCTAAAAGTTGAGATCCTAAAATTAACCCTTCGTAGAGTTTGCTCAAGGGAATAAAACAAAGAGAGAACAGTAGCAATTAATGGCCCCTTCTATCTCTCTTTCTCTCTCTCTCTCTCTCTCTCTCTCTCTCTCTCTCTCTCTTCGTCTTTGCGTTACAGCGTTACCTATATCTCCCTCTCTCACATTATCAACTATATCTCATTCATTCCTATTGCTTAAATTTTATCTCACATCTGATAGTTTTCAAACGGTGACAATGATGCAAATAAAAATTAGGGTTTTCTAATTTCTTATTTTATATTTTTAAATTTTAGAAAATGTGTTATGTGATATTTCAGTTTTCTTTACGGTTATTCTTGTTTTTTTAGTTGTAGAGATTTAAAGGGTAAAATTATGAATTATCTATGAGAGTTCGTTAAAATAGCGGGGGAGGGTTGAGGTTGTTATCTCTTAATTGGTTGTTGAGCATCATGAAAGAAAAAAAAAAAAAAAGATAAGGGGGAGTTAGAAAATATATCAAACATCCTTTTTATAAGATATGAGAGAGAGAGAGAGAGAGAGAGAGAGAGATAAAGTTGTTTTTTGGTTTTGTGTATTTATTTATTTTTAACTAAGTGAATTTAAAAGGAAGATGACCCTTCTTTGTAAAAAGAGATTGTTGGTAATTGAGTAAAAAGTTTGATCTTGTGAAAAAATCTTGGGATGAACTCCCTTGCAAGCCTAGAGAGAAGATATAATATCTTAAAATATTTTTTATTTTTTTTATTCTAGTTTGTTATTTTCTACTTGCATCAGTTAGTATCAGTGCCTTGAGATCTGTGGTGATTACAAATAGCTAAATGTTCTAATTATGTAGCGTATAGGTCAAATATTAAGTGATTGGATCAAATATTTGAGAGAGTCAAAGAAGATCTAGTAGAATATATTAGTAAAGTAATAGAACAAGGTCTACAAGATCTATTTAGTATATTGCAGCAAGAGGAAGAAGAATATGAAGATGTATATCTCGATGCAAAAGAAGACGTTGGTAGCACAGATGTGCAAAAAAATCTTGAAAATCAATTGTGAAGAAGAAAATATTTGTGTTGTAGCTTATAAAAAACCATCATGTGAGCCTGAAGGAGAAATCAAGATTCTGTTTGGTATTCTAGATTTCAGTGTCTCAGATTTTCACTACAAATCGTGTTGGATCAATTGTTATTTAAAGAAGAAAAAGTACCTAAAAGAATATTAGTACTGCATCAATAACTTCTGAGAATACCTCTAAAAGATTTGAGTTCTATAAGCTCGAGGTCGAGCTTCTCCCAACCTAGAGAGAATGATGCAAATAAAATTAGGGGTTTTTAAATTTTTTATTTATATTTTTCTTAATTTTGGAAAAGATGTTATTTGAAATTTTGGTTTTCTTCAGGGTTATAATTGTCTTCTTTGGGCTTGTTTGGGTACCTCGAGAAGCCTAACTTAGGGATAGGCTTCTTATGGAATTAGTCTGTCCCTGGGATAGGGGTGTTTGCTGCTTGGATAACATCTGATAAGAAACATAGAATATGCTTGTTTACTCTGAAGATGTGAATCTATGAAAATTCAATTGAAGTTTTTTTATTTTCACCCTATATTTAATTTAATACTAATTAACTTCTCACATTCGTTCCAAAATTCAATATCATTTCTTAATTATGATGAAATCCTTATTTGTTCTTTTTCCTTTCCATTGTATCTTTATATATAAATATCTTACATTCCAAATATTCTATTATCAATGTATTGGAAAATTATCAAATTATATACTTTCCAATTTTGAAACTCATAATTAATATCTCTGATTCTTGTAAGGCAAACAATGTAGCAGTTCATGAGCAGATTCCTTGGGCCCAAGTTTCTTAGAAATCTAATATTTGAGCACCAATAAGTTAATCCAAAATTAGGTTTTATTTGTAATAACATTCTAACTATTAAAGCCAATAGTAGCACAGTCACAATGAGAGGAGGCCAGAAGGGAAGAGAGAAGAAAGAAAGAGTGGACAAAACTTAGATAGTCAAAGTGAGTGTGCATCAAGTATTGTTCCATTCACACCTATTTCATACAATACACTCCAAAATCGAATATCGAATAACTATACAACCAAGCCCCCACATACATAGTAGAAAATACGAGATAGGGAGAGTGAGTTTGCATCAAGTTCTAGTTTAGCTTAGAGTAGTAATGGAAAATAATTCATGATAAATGAAATATGTAATGTGATAACGCGCATATGCATATAAGCATCACTACGAATGTGGTTGTCTTCAATGCACTCCCACTTGTAGGAACAACTAACCTACACGTCCATGGCGACTTTGATAATCTCGAAATCATTGCTCTGCCTCCTCTATAGTGGAGTAGAAGCAATACATGGCATTTTAGTAGCCTAGCACTTGTCTGGATCATTAGGCCTACATCATATATATCCCGGGGTTGCTGCCAATATACACAACATATGCTCTTTGCATTTTCTGTGATATTTAACAATGTATATACATAAACTAAGATCATGTAATCATATTATATCTTTAATATGATCGAACAAATACAACCCAATTTTTTTGACATATTAAATAGGTCCATAGCAGTAAACCTATGAACACATTTGGACAACATCCATGAAAATTATCAACCCGGTATCTAAAATGAAATGCAGGTCTCTATTGGAAAACTCGTAAGAAGAGAAGAGAATATTTGTTAATTCCTTAATTATTATCAACCATACATTTCTAATGTCCCTTTGGGGCAACTTACAAATTCATCTAGCTTGTCATAAATTCATAAGTTATAAATTCATCTAACACTTAAGCAAGAGTGTTATCTGACCCGAAATCATAAACAAAAGATGAGGAAATGAATAGATACAAACTTGTTCAAGCTCTCATAATCAAATACTAGCAAGCTCCATAGTGAATGCATAAGACATGATGCTTATAATTCCATTGTAGTAAAAGCAATCAGCCATAGATCTTAGAATATTCAAATTTTTGAAAATCTAAATAAAGGCATTGCCTACTTTTCATATATATGTATTATATATTGTCCATATAGATATATATATATAGTGTATGTTTGACTACCTGTATTTTAGAACTTTCTAAGATTTAAGAAATTTGACTGTTTGGAAGACAAAATCACAATAAATTAAAGTCATTTTATTAAGCACATATTTGATTTTAACAAACTTGTATTTTCTCTCTCTATTAAAGATAGGCACTCCTCATAAAAAATATGTGTAAAACCAATAATTTACATAAGCACAACAATGCAACAGAGAAGAAGAGAGGAAGATCATCGGTGACATCCAACCTTTATTATGTATAGGATATTAAGATTTCATGAGAGGAATAGAAGGAGACCATTTATTTTGAATTGAAAGTTTATTGGCATTCCATATAAGAAATTTGCTCCACTAGAAAATCAATACAGAGACATGATCCCAAACTAAACTAATAGTGAAGAAGTTATTTATATAAAAAAAAAAGATATATAATCCCATATGTTAAAAAATGGAATATGTATGACCTAACATAATATCATCAACCAACAAACAAACTAGTTTCTTCTCTTACAATAATCAGCCCACATATCATGTGCGATGTTGTCTCGCAATCGACAACCCGCATCATGTGGATTACTTGCAGAATTAAGATTTAGGTCACTTTTTTCTTCAAACTCCTCTAGTCAATGTACTCGATCTTGATTTTCCTTATCATATTCCTCATAGAGCTAGTCATCACCTCCAGAATATATACGAATAAAATTCTATAAGAATTATATTACAATAACTAACTCGACTTGTTTTTAAATTAGGTATGCAGGTGGCCTTGAAAGCATAGCAATACGCTTTTTAAGTACATCAAATATGTGCTTGGTTAGATGCCTCGATCTCGCCCTTCAGATCGAGTTGACCTGGTGGCATGGTTCCAGGTTCGGGATGGATCAGGGACCTGAGACCGCTCTCTCGGGAACCTTGTAAGGAAAATGTGGGCAGAAATACCAACTGGTGAGAGAAGAAACGAGTCATGAGGCGGGACTTACTTCACATGGGTCCATGACACGCTCGGCCTAGCTCGCATGGACGGCCTCTTAGATCAAGTGGAATGTCCCCCTGGCCTGTGGTCAGCTCAGAATCGCCTCCTTTGACCTATTTCTTCTTACCTGCAACCACACATACACATTAGAGTACATACAAGTGGGTCTGAGGACCCCACCTTGTCATAGGGTGAGTGCACACATGTGTGAACTCAAAGGAGAATGAAAAAATTAACATAATGAAGTCCGTTTCAATTTGACAGCCTTACCGTGTCTCCTTGGCAAGGGACTCTTAGTACATATTTTACGGTGAAGGGAAGAGAAGAGGGGTTAGATAGAGAAAGAATATTTAGAGAGAAGATAAAGGAAGAAAGAAAAAGAGATGAAGGCTAGTTTGGCTTTCACCCAGCACTTCAGAGAGAGTAGGGAAAGAAAAGAGGGACGAAGGTTGGTTTGACTTTCACCCAGCACTTCAAAGAGAGAAGAAAGAGAGAGAGAGAGAGAGAGAGAGAGATGAAGGCTGGTTTATTTTTCACCTAGATCCTTCAGAGATAAGATGTATTTTAGGATGAGAGAGAGAAAAGAGAAACGAATGTTAGTTTGGCTTTCACCCAACTCTTTAGAGAAAAACATTTTTGAAGAAAAAATAACAAAGGAACGAATGCTAGTTTGTTTTTCACCCAACTCTTTAGAGAAAAACATTTTTAGAGAAAGAAGAACAAAGGAACGAAGGCCGATTTGTTTTTCACCCAGATCCTTCAGAGATAAGAGGGATGAAGGTTGGTTTGACTTTCACTCAACACTTCAGGGATAAAGAAAGGAAAAGTATTTGTTTTAAAGAGAGGAATAAGAATAAGGATAAGAGAAGGTGAGTTTGGATCTCGCTAAACCTTCCAAAAGGGAGAAAGACGAAAAAAGAAGAAGAGAAGAGAAGGAAAGAGAGAAGTGAAGTGAAAGAGAGAGAAGAAGCTTGACCGAGTGGCTAGGCCGGCACAACGGCGAGACTGGTGCGACGGCTGGTCTGGCACGACAGCTAGACGAGCTCGGTAACTTGACTGGCACGATGGCTAGACTACTCGGCGACAAGACTGACACAACAGCTGGTCTGGCACAGCGGTTAGTCTGACACGGCAGCTAGATGGGCTTGATAACTTGACCGTCATGACGGCTAAACTGCTCAACGACATGACTGGTACAACAACTAGCCTGGTGCGGCGGCTGGTCTGACGCGGCAGCTAGACGGGCTCGGTAACTTGTCCAGCACGACGGCTAAACTGCTCAGCGACAAGACTGACACGACACAAGGCTCAGCTTGCCCCCTGGTCAAAAAAGCAGAGGAGAGAAAGAAGAAAGCGGAAAGAAAGATGTTGCACTCGGTAGTATGCACTGTCGTGCAAGACGGAGAGGAAAGAGAGAGAAGGGAGTGTCATTCCTGATAGTGTTCATCGCCATGCTAGACAAAGAGAAGAGAGAAGAGAAAGAAGGTTGCGTTCGGCAGTGTGCACTACCGTGCGAGGCAGAGAGAAGAGAGAGAAGGTCGTGCTCGGCAGTGTACGCTGCCATGCGAGATAAAGAGAAGAGAGAAGAGAGAGAAGGTCGCGCTCGACAGTGTAAACTGTCGTGCACGATAGACAAGGGAGACATGAGAGAAACGTCATGCTCGGTAGTGTATGCTGCCATGCACGACAGACATGGGAGGCATAAGAAGAGAAAGAAAGAGAAAGAGAGAGAAAGGAAAGAAGAAGAGAGAGAAAAGAAAGAAGAAGAGAGAAAAAAGAAAGAAGATGAGAGAGAAAAGAAAGAAGAAGAGGGAGAAAGGAAAGAAAAAGCGAGAAAAAAGAAAGAGGAAGAGAGAGAAGAGGGAGAAAAGAAAGAAAAAGAGAGAAAAGACTGAGAAAAAAGGACAGAGAAGGAAGAGAGAGAAAGAAGAGAGAGGAAGAAGAGAGGAGAGAAAAATAAGAGAAAAAAGAGAGAGAAAGAAGGAAGAGAAGAGAGAGAAAAAAGAGAGGACAGAGAAAATTACCTTTGAGGTCTAAGGATACCCATCCAGATTTTTTCTCTCCTATCTCTCTCTCCAAACCGTGACCCAAGACTCAAGCAAAAAGTTAGAATTTTTATTGATTGAGGAATGATGAAGAGGGTACGTGCTTATATAGAAGTGGGACTCAAACATGGGTGTATAATTAAATTTTGACCTAATTGTTTAAAATTAACAATTAAGTGATTTAAAGAAAATTAAGAAAATATGGGCAAAATGAAGATTTTGCCCCTTACTCACAAATCCTGAAATTCCAAACAAGTCCCTACCATGGCCATGCATTCTTCTTGATCTTTCAGGATTCGTTCAAGATCCTTCCAGTCTTCTTCTGGCCAAAAGATTGTTCTTTTCTTGATCGTCTTGAGAAGACGGTTGTTTTGATACCCGTTTCGAGCCATGGGTCGGACTCTCGGGTCATGATCACGACGCAGTAAAACACAGGAAAATGTTCAAACCTAGAATTAGGATTCGGCCTGTTTCTCAGTATTCTTCGTTGCTTTCTTTGCTGTAGCGTGATGAGCAAGTCACGATGATCATTCTGCAAAAAGAATGGCTCGATTTGGTACCCGGATGATAGTTTTCCAAATTGGAAAACTTTGACCGGAATTTGGATCTTGGTGGCCAAAATTCGCCACTATTTATTTCTAATTTCTGACGAATCCGATCGTTGATCACGCACGAGGTTCGACCCAGAGGAAGTGGTCGTAACGGGTCTGACCTTTCTTCGATCTGACGTGTGAGCACCGTGATGCGGGTGTCTGATTAAGGGAACATGTTGCTGGAAATTTTCTACTATTTTTTAAACTTTTCGATGAACTTCTCTCTTCGATATCTCTCGGATTACGTCATGTCATCGTGTGTGCCGCATATCAAATCAAATGGGTCGATGAGACAAATATGCTTCAAAAATTTGGGCTCGATACGACCCAAGATGAAGAAGATACGGCCATGGAAAGTTTGCCTTCGAAATTGTGAAGCACAGTTGCCATTAATGGAAACTGGTTCACTGAGGGTGCATCGTAATAGTGTACAACCTACCCATTTTGGGTAATTTGGTCGTAACGTGCTCCAGAAGCATCTGAATGCACCAAAAATTGGTACTCGATGGTTTTCGAATGCTCTGAATCCAACGGTGATGGTCTGAAGACCATTTGACTCTCCAATAATGGTGATGTAGTTCAAAGTCCATTTTCAGCACGATAAAGGCAAAATTTTCCAAAACGTTTTTGTCGTCTGCACTGCCTTAAACTCATCGGGTTGTGACGAAACTTGGCAGGTGTTCTTAAGAGACCCTTAGCCACGTCTTTGCATATTCTTGAGCCATTCTGGGACTGTTGAAAATTTCACTTTCGAATCAGGGCTTATTGACCTACGGCTTCCGTAGTCCACATGCATTTTGGTACCTGCGGGCCTAGGTCGTAAACTGCTCTCTCCTTATTTGCACCAGGGATACGAGTGATGGAAAATAACCTCAAACAACGCTCTGTAATATTTTTTAGACAATAATGTGTCAAAATGAATAACTCCATGTAGTTTTATGGAGCATTTTGTCCACACCTTATTCTTTGAGGTGGTAATGAATTCCACGATATGGGGCAATAAAATTTGGGGCATTTCCATAACATGCATGGACTTCGTAATATTCACCTAGCTCATTGAAAAAGATCTAAATGATCAGTAGTATATTTACAAAAGTATTATTAATTAAGTCACAAGTTAGAAGCACCTTAGGTGACATGGAAGCCATTTTATAAAGCTGCTTGGAGAACTGTAGAATCAATAGCAAAGGCCTCCCACCCTACATAGACATATGTAAATAAAAGATTGAATGAACATGTTGTCATAACATTCTGGTAAATAAACCTTTTCCGATTGCGATAAGGGGATGGTTCGCATCGAGTGTCACAAGGATGTGAGTTTCATCAATTGTTCCAATACAATATTTCATTATATAAAATTTTTGTGAGATATTGATAATAAATAATACAATTTTAAAAATAATGTTGTAAATATCACTATAACGGATCTTTGGAGGAGTATTTGTTGATGAGAGGCAGATATAGTGAGGCATTAATGTACACATAGCTTTAAGAACACGTCTAAAGTACCAACTAATTGTTTGACCAGAGTGTTGGAATCTTTTTTTTATGAGTGCCAAAGTTATGAGCTATGGTGTATAGAAACATTCCCACTTATTCCTCGACGCTAATATACTTAGAATCTTGGATGAGATTTTTCCTTCGTAAGATATTACAAAGACTCTTAAGGACGTGTTGCTCCATGTGAAGATTCTTCTTACAATGGATGGCATGTTCATTAGCAGCTCCTGCATATATTTAGCACCATGGAGACTAGATGTTCAACAATGAATCTTTTCTAAATGTGTTAGATGGTACCATGCAGTAGCAACAACAACAACCACTGGGTTAACCTCATGTTGGCTTTCTTCTTTAGATTCGTAGTCCATGGATACAACTTATCAATTCATATTTAAGTTCACCCTAATCAGAAAATCATCTCATAAACATGAAACCTTCTTGCAATTATGTCATTGTATAATAACAAGGAGGACAAAACAATAATAACTTTGAACATTTCTAGGGAATCAATTACAAATGTAATTAACAAATCTCAAATCCAACTAATCACAAAATCATTATCAATAAAATTAAACCAAGTTTGATGTTGTTCAGAATATTATGTTCATGTCATCTAGAAAATAACAACTAGGTTATACCGTTCATTAATTTTTTAGCATCACCAAGCATCACAAATTAATCTTTTTAGTTTCTTAAAGGCAGCTGTATTATTTCCATCTTTCAAAATTTCTACTAGCTCCACCATCTCAACGCAAAAATTTCTTGTAATTCCTGCAATTCCTCTAAGCAAGTACCATAATAACAATCTTCTTTAGTAGCTTGCACCATCTTCTCTTAATCACAATTGGTGTTTCGCTCTATTATCTTATCCAAGGCATTTGCAATACGATAGCCAACACCTAAGCGACTCTTCCTTTTATGGTGAGGGATGGTCGATATGGTGGTAGCCCGTTGCAAGTTAACTTTGAGAAACTTCCTCCTCGATGTAGTTAATGTCAAGTTCATCATGTAAATCAAGTGATAGTGGCATGAATTTAGATGGGGAATCTGGAGCCTCAGATCCATTTCTAGATTGCCTTTTTTGCTCTAGTTGAATAGTTGACAATGTTTCTCTTCCTTGTGCAAAAGTACCTATTAAAAGTTTGGGTTTTTCTGTAAGTTTTTAAAATAAAATAAAAATTATAACAAGCCATATAGAAGCACATATTACAGTCTAACTTTGAATATGTCGGCCAAAATGTAAAAGGCTTGTTTCTATATTGTTTTGCTTCTGAGTTTGCCTATATATATATCACAGTAGCCTTCGTTGTTCATTATAAAAATTCTAAAACTTGAGTAATGGAAAAAAAAACAATCAAGAATAAATAAATTTATACAAAATAAACTTACTTTGATATAATCCTCCCAAACTTGCTTTGAAGCGAACATGAGTGGCACTGCATCATTCCACCCAAAGCCACTTTGTCCTCGGAGTTCCTTGACCATCGAATATTATTTTAATAATTGGTTCTTATGACTCTTTTAACTATTGGATATATTAAAGGTACCATCCAGCATCACATCGTTTGCCAAGATAATGTTGATGTTTAAGAGCTTCAACCCAAAACACATCACGTCCTTGTGTCCAATCGACCCTGTTACGGTCTTCAGATCCAGTAGCAGTAAACGACATATTTTGGCACCTAATTTTTTGTAATTTTCATCATGTTAAAAAACATATGGAAGCATCTGGTTATTAGACAATGTCACGCGCTATCATGCCAAGGAATAACTAGGAGATCATCCAATATGTTTATGTATTGTGATCTAACTTGCCTTGGCCATGGCCTCAATTTCAATTAAAAATAAACAATTATAAAGAAGCAGTGTTACGACTGAATGCATAAGAGCAACTACTTCTACATCTACCAATAAACGAAGATGAGCATAATTTAAGATGTAATTACTTTAACAATACCATGCCAACACCTAGGCATTCATATTATTGCATTCTACCCAGGCAACACTTTGATTCATATTACTGCATTTTGTTATATATATATAAGTGTTCGCAAAACCGGCCGGTTAGATCGCTACCGGTGGGGCGGCGATTCTGGTTAGCACCGGTTTTGTGGTACACATGGTAAGATGGAACTCTCCAAAAAAACTCGGGCCCAAAACCACTCGGTTCAATGTTAAACTGATGGTTTTTCTTCAAAACCGGCCAGTTTTCCTAACCGGTTCAGTTTATCGATGTTTTCGTGCGTTATAACGCCGTTATAACGCATAAAATAATGGTCGTTATTTGATACAAGCCCATTATTTTCATATATAGAGATTTTGTAACATTTTTTTCTTCCATTTTGTAGTTTTTTTTTTAGTTTTTTCAATCAAATATTGATGTTATACATCGTAAAGTTTCTATAGATGATCTATTATTGAATCAAAAGTCGAAAAACAAAGAGTTCTTAGCGAATTGAAATGGAGATTTTTGAAAATTAGAAATTTCCGCCATTCTATCAAATGCAGCTTTAATACCTCATAGATTTTCATATAAATGTACGGCTTTGATTTATTGTTGAAGGATTCAATGTTTACATATTTCAATTTTTCCAAAACGATGAAGATTTGAGGTTTTCTTGGGCCCGAAATACTGCTGCTCGAAGAACTGTTTTTATCCAAATAAATTGATTTCTGATCGATCAATTGATTGAATTTTATTGAATTAATCACTGAAGTTTGATTATAAGGTCCTTATCTATCAAATCAACTAGTTATTTTGATTTACTATTGATTAAAGTTTTTTATATCGATTTTTTTTTTGCTGCGTTTTTCCTGAAATTTTCGTGAAGTAAAAAATTCACAATTTTTTGAATAAAGATCTCAATAGTGAATAAGTTTCCATGAAATTTGGTGCATTTGAATCTTAATTGAAGTATCTATCATATTCCCATATCAATTTATTCAAAAAATGAAAGGGATGATTTCGACTCTAAAGTTTATGTCTTCTTTGACTCGATTTTAGGGTTCTTAAAACAATTTTTTTAAAATAAAATTATGTTTTGTTTTTATAAAAATATGAAATTTGTGATGAATATGAGGACAAAAGAATTTATTCTTTTTTTTTTCTAAATATATATATATATTTGCTGAGCTTGTTGGATTGTTTTTAATGCTATATATTTTTTTACAAAAATATGTTTATTTGTGATGATTATGAGGAAAAAATTTGTTTCTTTTTAATGTTATACATTTTTGGTGAGCTTGTTAGATTGTTTTTAATGTTTTATATATTTTTTTTATTAAAAATATCATTTTTGTGATGAATATGAGAAAAAATTT
>NW_006499583.1:604580-622258 GCF_000471905.2 Amborella trichopoda | reverse complement strand
GGGGCATACAGAATCCACTCCCATATATAGTTGGGATACATTGCCATATAAATGAAATATTCAATGTGATCATAAAGTTGAAACGAGCTAAGAGAAATCATACAAAACATGTCATGCTTGTTTCTTCTAGCATAGAAGAGCACATGAGAGAATATATATGCCTAATTGTGCAATAATATAAAACAAAAATATGAGTGTCACTAATGATCACTACAAGCAAGAATGCCAATAGCATAAACAAGTAGTGTCAAGTAGAGGAATTAGTCAGATCTCAAAAAATAATTTCAGAATGCTACTCGATTGATGCATATGAATATTGGAGAAGATTTATGAGTCAATCAAGAAATGTTGGACAAGCTACTCGATTGATGCAATGAATATTATAGACAATTTCTGTATTCAATCTTGCTTCTTCAATTTTTCACTCCCCAATGTATTGATCTCTCCATAATACTACAAATCAACTACTTAAAGAGAAAACCAAAGTCCCAAACGGGCTCAAAATGGAAGAAGAAACCCCATTTTTCCATCAGACACCCAAAAACCCCAAGTTAACCATTACCCGATATCCTAAAATATAAAATAAAATGAAAGAAAACCCTTACTTGTTTTCTTTCTTTTTTGTTTCTTTCTCCTTTGTTGCAGGTTTAGACCATAATGCTCCATTTGAGCTACCTCTAACGTCTCGCATCTT
Source organism: Amborella trichopoda (assembly GCF_000471905.2). The sequence goes on along the minus strand of NW_006499583.1, from coordinate 621,564 downwards.
TAGTCAGAGTACGGAAGAGAAGAAAATGGAAACGCTCACTTTCATTATTATTATTATTATTCTTCTGTCATCTATCTATTCATTCCCACCTGCCACAGTAAACCACGAAACCTTTGCTATTCATCCTCTTCTTTCATCTATCCATTCAATAGGTGAGGTATCCCACTTCCACCATGTGGTATCTCACATTCGGCTGTGCAAGGCATCTCACTTTCCACCATAAATAAAGAGAGAGAACCAATGGAGGGAGGCTAAATATTTGACGTGAGAGAGAGGCAACAATCCCGCGCCGAATATTTTTATAGAGAGATGCTAACTCGCAAGTTAGCGTTTTTTTCGAAACTTTTAAAATTCAAGTGAGACGTGTTTTTTTTGGGATTTTTTGGGGTGCTATTCAAATCCTATATGATCTATTTTGATATTATCAAACATCTCTTTGACCATATCAAATTAGAAAAGTTCAAGATCTTATAATATTCTAAAATATCCCAATAGTATGGACCTATCAAACATACCATAAATAATCAATAACATGATCAAGACATCATTTATAAAATAACTCTTAAAATTCCTAAGTAGTTTGATCAATATATGATCAAGAATATACAACACAAAGTCTATGTTGTTGAAACCAGAAATCAGCTCATTATATAGCTTCATGATCTGAACATTGAGTAAGTTCATCATTTGATCAAAGTAACATTATGCTTTTAGAAAATATCAGCATTCATCCGAATTTTGAATCAAATTTCATTACCAAAGGTTTCCTGGTTTTCACGTTGCTACAAAAACAGCAGCATATGCATTCTTTGTTTGATCAATATCTTCTCCAGATCTTATACCTTATTGTCAAGAAACTTTATGAACGAACTCACAAAGAATTCAAGAATCATCTCAAATCAGATTCTGATCACAATTAGATGGAAAAATCATCTCAAAATGAATTTTCACTACAGATTTTTTGTTTTAGAAACATTATGATCAATTTTATCTCAAAAACTTCAGCACCAAATAGACATTAAAAAAAAAAAAACTTCAACACCAAATAAATTATTAAGATCCATGGACAAGTTATAAATTCATCCAACATATCATAAATCAAGCAAAAAGGAAATTAATATAGGCTTCTAGTGTTTAGAGCACAGAGCACCATAGTAGCATTATGCCACACATTAGAACGATGGATCGACTAAATTAAAGTCCTAGAAAAATCCTTGCCCATGCAATTATTGGATATTTAACATGAGATGATTTCTATCAAGGTAACCACATCAAGGGAAGCAACATTCAACAAACAAGTACACATCCATCACTACAACCAAGATTCAACAGACATGTACACTTCCATCAAGGTATTTGTCCAATAACCCATTTCTAAGAAAGATAAACAACATTTAACAAAGTTGTCCATAAAAGAGTGCGAGTGCACATATAGCAGCACATCATCAATTGTCTAAAAAAGAGTGCACATACCACAAGTGCACATAGAAACTGTAGGAACCCATAACACGGTCATAAGAGTACTTGCATAAAAGCATGAAGAAAGAGAGGAAGGAGGAGAAAGCTGCATCTATGCAGATGCTAATATGCGATGCACACCATACATGTACTCAACTCTATTTTCTTGACTCATGTTTAAGAACAAAATGGTCATATGTGCATGGTCTACAGTATCCCTTGTTGTAGTCATCTTGACCCTAGGTGTGAGGCCTGGGATCAGGATATGGCATCGCTGATCTGAATCGTGAGTGGATTTTTTGTTTGTTTGTCCAGATCTCACCTAAATTGTACACAACATCTGCCATATCAATGGAGTCATGTAGTGCCCTCTTCTTCTTTGGCCTTGCAACTCCACTCTTGGGCACTCTTCCATATGCACTTGATTGCAACGGTGTCTCAAGTGCACCGTCCTCATCATCTGGTACCGCATCGAAACTGACACCTATATCTCTCATTGAGACATTATCAAGTCTTTCAAGTGCTTCACTTTCTTGCTGACTTTCTTTCGCTAGCATGGATGGTATCCTCGCACCACATCTTTCAGCAACTTAGTTGCTAATGATTATGTTGAGCGCATCATAATAAGGGAAGGGCCTATCTCTCCACCCTTTAGCCTTGGTGGCTTTGCATAATTAGGGTGAACATATTACAACTAATACTTTAGGCATGATAAAAAACTAAGAAACGGACATAAAGCACATGACTCAACTCAACATGAGCATCCCATACTTCATCATCAATAAGTATGTGGTGCCTAATACTATCCCAACCAAAACCACATTGCTTTTTTAATTTCCTTAACAATCAAGTAGTTGATCATCCACATCTTTAGCTTATTTTTTAAATTGTCCCTTCAAGTCCATGCCAATTTGTTTTAAAAACCCCCATTCGATAAGACCTATTGTTGGGGTTTATAGCTTTTTACAGTTTTGTTAGTGTCTAGTGTCATCTCAACAAGTAGATCCAATAAAAGTATTATGCATGACATTGTATTACACCAACATCATACGTCAATATACATATATCATTTACCATTGCATTCAAGACTCAGTTGTTGCATACGTATTATACCATAACCTCATTCACACCCACTCGCATTTCAATTGTGCAAATAGCATTACTAAATGAAAAAACATTCTCCCTCATATATAAACAAGTAAAAAACAATTAAAGATGCATACATAAACCAAGTAAAGGCCCTTCGGCATAGTTCATCATAATATTTCATAGAAAAAAAGAAAATAAACATAATCTAGGCACCACGGTGGTTATATTTTTCTCACATGCTTATCGCGATTTCATCTTGAAAATCCGACCATTCATCTCTATCATTTTGACCCCTCCTACCGCCTTTGAATGTCAGTACATGTACCTCCTCGTCCTCCTCAACATTGACCTCAATCTCATCCTCCTGTAGAGCACCATCAACAACCATGATAAAGTTGTGCAAGCAAGATGAAACACACTATGACTATCTTCACTTGTGTCTTCAACGGGTATATTGTCGCAACTTTTAAGATTGGATACCGATTTTTCAAGACACCAAAGGCCCATTCAATGACATTTCATGTAGAGGAACATCTCTCACTGAAAAGTTCATTGTAGTCTTGGGCCTTTGGTCCACTACGATGGAAAACGTTAAAGTGGTAGCGAGTTTGACGATAAGGGAATAGATATCCTACCGTATTTGGGTAACCGGCATCCACAAGGTAGAATTTCCGTAAACTATGTATTCATTATCTAATCATATGGATGTATAGGTATGTTAGGTCAACTATTGTAGTCCAAATATTTTTACCTGATGGAACTCGAAGAGGGTTAGGATTCAATAAAGAAGAGTACAATATCATGAATATGATGTTGAGGCTTCCCAACCGACGAGGACATATTGGAATGTCAAATTAAATGAGCACACAACCATGACATTCTGAGAAATGAGCCCCTTTCGATTTTTATTTGTGCCTTGCAGTGCACATGGCACAATGGCTGGGATTTGAGTGCCATCAATTGCTGTGATATAATCCTTAAAAATTTGAAAAAGCACAAGCAGTTTGAAGTTCAAATGATTATATATTAATTAAGTAGATGGACAATGTATGGATATGTTAACCTTACCTTAAAATAAAGGAGGAACATCTCTTTTTTACGAAGTATTTCACATGGTATGGTCATCTCTGGAGGTCTAATGAAATTTGTATTAGGTCCTATGACCTACATCCAACACTCAGTTGAAATGCCGGTTGACAGTCTCTCCCGAACGGCCAAATTCATGGATCTTGCAGTTCTTCAAGTTATGCTTCAGGGTATGTAGGAACATCACTAGTTGTTCATCTAGTAATATTTATATTTCGGGTCATTCATCTTTCCCCTTTTCCTGAGAATATCTCGTAAGGTGAAAAACGTTGTCCTACTCATACGAATTTGGTCCCGACAATCCACCTCTCCTTTATTAATTATCTCGATGTGGTATTGGTACCCAATGACCAACATATGTGACCATTTTTTCTATTATTACAAGCAATGAGAGCTACACTGACCACACATAGAGTTGCAGTGTGAACAGCGTACCTCTCTATCATCTTCCTCTTCCCCTCGCGTTCGTCAATTTCCTCCATTTTGTAGGCCACAGATGATATCTACTCCCCGATTTCTATAAAAACAAAGATATTTATCTTTTAAACTACAAACAATAATAACACATATACTATCAACACATAACTTCAAGCACTAGATAAACGTGATAAGACCATAAAAAAAAGAAAAAAACAGAAAGAATTTTCTATGTTTTTCCATTGTAAAAGCTCATTGTCCTTTCCTTTGATATTGCATATAAGCTTATGGTATTCAATCATAGAAGTTCAATTCATACATCTCCATAAATGGTTCAATTCATATATCTCCATAAATGTAATTCATAATGTATTAAAACATTATATTTCAACAAGGTACAAGGCAACAATAGGCATGCCTTTTTAGTGATTAGCGAAAGAGAGTGAGGAACAACAAAATTGAATTTTGCTTGATGTCTTTCTTATGATTTTAATCATGGCATTCTTTGCAATTCTCTTTTGCAGCTTTACGCACCCAATTTCTGATAGATTGCCTAGCCAACTTAACAAAGAATCTGATGAAGAGGGGACTCAATTTGCTCATACAACATGGGAAACCTGAAAATATCCTTCCTTCAATTGCAAAAGCTTTTGGAGCCCATACGATTATGCATCTCTTTCGTCTTTTTGTGATTGAATTTTATTCTAAAGGACAAAGTCTTTCCATGGCTGATGATGGTGATTTTGTAATGAAAGGGTAAAATCCAACCCACCTTTGACATGGATCTTTAAAATATTTTATGCCTAATTGGATTTCTCAAAAAACCAAATGAAATATAGAACATTATCTCTTCCCTAGATTGATGTGATTGTGTTGATAGGTTCAATATCTCTACTAGAGTGAAAACACTAAAAAAACAGTAAAAATTGGAATACACACCAAAGATTCAACTAACATCAATTTCAATTTCACAATCATAAACCAAAGCCACCACAAAAAAAAAAAAAATACTGGATTCAAACATTCAACAATCATCAAAATGCAAGCTCCAAAATCATAACAAAACCACCCAATAAAAAACAAATTTAATCTCCCAAATCATAATAAAACCCCCCTAAAAATTTTTAAGAACTGGGTTCCATCAAACATTATTCACGTAAATCATGACCGAGTTCATCCAAATAAAAATACAAAGTAGGGGTCCCTCAAATAGTTAAATATCAAATTAAAGCTCCCATATCATAACTGACCACCCATAAGCATTAAATTCAATCTCCAAAAACATAACTAACACCCAATAACCATGCTAATTTAAAGGTAATTGTGCAATGGGTAAATATATCAGACAAAAAAGGAATTATGTTGTGAAAGGTACCATACCACATATAGACATTTCTTTGATAAGCTAAATGATAGGAAATTCATGGAAAAGGAAAAGAACCATCTGTTAATATTTCTTAAACAAAGATAAACTAAAAGGGATTTAAATACAAATCCAATTATTGGCATCACGCTGATTAGGGATTTGCATTTAGAAAGTAACACAAACCTATGTGGCACAAGATTCTGAAGTAATAGATAGAAAAATTGAAAAATATTTACACAAATGTATATCCAGATGTGCATAATATATCCTATAATGAATTTATCACTATAGGAAATCAATCCACAAGGTAGGTGGAAATCAATCCATCTACCTTGTTAATCTCGAAAAAATGTACAAAGAGTGAGGAATACAAAGAGACAGAGTTTTGTAGAAAACATAGAAAATAAGAGAGAAAATAAGAGAAAGTATGAAATCAAAGGGAGATAGGTCTTGCGTAAATATCGTCTTTTTTTAGTGTTTCCTCTGCTCGTACAGAGGATAGAGAGATGGACAGCTATGGGCAAAATGAAAGAGAGAGAGAGAGAGAGAGAGAGATGGCTGCTACTAGAGATAGAAATGAACTTCCTTGTAGTGAACGATGGAGTCGTGCTTTGGTAGGAATGACGGATCTTCAACAGGGAGATGGAGTGGTGCTTCAAGGATGGACGATGGTCACAGGGCTAGGATTCAGGGCCTATTGGAGCTTCAGCAGGGACGGGAGATAGTGACAGTGCTACGGTTCAGGGGCTGATGAATCCTTATGCGGACATGAAAAAGAAAACCTTTTTGTAAATTTTCGCTCTGTGGTGGGGACAAGAGTAATCCAAATTTTTATGGATTCGCTTACTCCACCATTTTGGGTGGCATAAGGTTATACACATTTTTTAAGGCAAAACATGGGTTGGATTCGAAAAAAAAAGACTAATGTGATCTTATCGGGCGATATATATTTTTATTTTTATTTTTTTTATATTTTTTTTTTATGTCTTTTCTTTTGGCAAATATCACTTACAAGTAGTCTTATTATAATAACTCTTGCTTCAAAGAAAATAAAACTAACAAATCTAATATCTTAAAAACCTTGATTCCACTAAACCAATTTTCTTTAAACAAAGAAAATATCTACAATTCTTATGTTTGGGAATATAAAATAATATAATTAAATATGACAAGAAACAAAAAGAGAGTGGTAGAGATTACCTCTATCGAACTTATTACACCTCACACCGAGTCACCACCATTCGATGGCGCGGGATCAATGATCAACATTCAATCTCAACCGGGAAAGCAAGTTTAGGCCAAACCGTGAAACAATGAACTCTTTTATCACAAATCTCAAACCCTTAATGAATCCCCTTAGCAATTTAGTTTGATAGAGATGTTTATCTTTTCTACCACAACCCTATAGTATAAAAGCCCAAAGAAAGATGAAAGAGTTGAGAGAACCACCATGAGAGAGATTAAAGATGAGAGAGTGGGGTGTGCCCCTTTGGGTCTCTTGAGGGAGAGAGAATAACTATCTTGAGAGATATATATATATTATAAGTGAGGTGTGCCCCCTTTTTTAGGATGTGTGTGAGAGAGAGATGTGAATTAAGTGTAAGAGATAAGGTGTAAAGATTTGGGTAGGGATCAATCATTTTTTATAGTAGGATCTACGTGCGTTGCACGTTTGTGGGTGTGAACACGCTTGTTTATATAGAGGATCCACCAAATAGGGATGGATGCTCAAAACTAAGCTACATTATGATTAAAAATTACAATAAAATCCCGAATTTAAGAATAATGACCAAAATGCCCCTTAAACCTTTTGCGTTAATGACAAAATCATCCCTTTCTGAGGGGTCTTTCGTCATTGCTAGATAGTGGGAGCATTTTCAGATGCTTGTAGCAATGGTTCAGACGATCCATCATCATAGGCTTGATGCTTGCTTGATTCTGAAAATTTTGATGTCTTTTAATTGTATTAAGACAAACTTTTCCCGAGGGGTAAAAATTTGGTTGGGTTGTGAACTTTGGCCATCAATGCAATGCGCTCCATGGTGCTCTGAGTCTTTATTTTAATTGCAAATTAAAGAGGAGACTGTCACAATTGCTTAGCACCAAATTTTGTCCAATTTTGTTCTTGCTTGAAGTATTTCTTAATTCGGGAGGTCGCCGAAAAAAGGGATTATGGTGATTGGGAAATCTTGTCTTCTTAACCTTGGAATTTGTGTCAGCCGACCTTAGATTGAGTGCAAAAATTGTACCAGTTGTAGCCCTTCGTGATGCGGACGCATTGGACCCGACTTTGTGATGATTTGATGTACGGATCTCAAGTTATCGCTTCACGAAGTTTGAGATGTCTTTCTTTCAAAACTCTGATTTCTATGATTTCAGGCTCATCTTCTCTCTAGAAAAGCTTAGATTCTAGATCACATCATGGCACGTGCCATATGTAAAAATGATTGGGTCATCGAGACCTAGCTTGTATCCGAATTTGAGTTTGTTATGAATTCAAACGAGCGACCTGTGGGTGCTTGCAGATCGTCTCAAGATGTGAAAACACAATCTCCATGATTGAAAACTGATTTGGTGAGGTCGTTCTGCAATAGTGTAAAACCTACCCATTTGTGGTAATTTGGGCCAGAATGTTCTTGGGAGATCCGATTGAGCCCAAATTTGGTCCCTGGAGGTTTTTTGGCGTTCTGGACGCAATGGAAGTGATATGGTATTGGTTTGAAGCCCTTAGCCTAGGGCTATAGTTATAAGGTCTCTTTTCGTCATGATAGGAACTGGTATTTGAGAACCAAATTTCTCCTTGATCAGGACAAAACTTATCTGAATGTGTGCAAGTGTCCTTAGGCTATCCCAAATTACCCTTTTTATATTTTTTTCAAGGTTGCCCAATTTTAGGCTTATTTTGCAGTATTCCATTGGTTCTAGCGGTGTCTTGGGTACCGGCAGGACCAGGTTGTTAATTGCTCTTTTCTTATTTATACCAGGGATGTAAAGTATGTCAAAAATAACATATAACAGTGGGGTGAGAGATTTGAGCCTTTTATTCAATACATGGGTCATCAACATCAGGGAAGGTACTAGAACCTTTATCCCCTATTCCTAAACCATTTTTCCATCAATAAAAATTAAATAAAATAATTCCATTCATAATATAGTGCTTACCAAAATTATGTATAAGCCTCCTCATACTTTCCAAAAATCGTTTGAAAGCTTCCTCAAGGAAAAATCTTTTCAAAACACTTCAAAGCTTTCTCTTCAAGTCAAAGCTTGAACTAACACATGGAAAGTTTCATTATGGTAGGGTGTGCCACCCTAGGTGGTACTTCATGGGGCCCATCCACATGCAATGGTGGACCCATATGCTTATTGGGCTTTCCAAGCAAATAAATTAAGTAAAAATTATATGATTTTTAAAAATTCATAGTGGATAGATTTTTAGAAATTCACAAAATCCAATATGAATAATTACATAAATATCTCTATTTTTACAAATCCAAATTTGATAAATAAAATATCCAAAGATCTAGAAAAATTCAAATAATAATTCTAAAAATTATATATCATTAAAACAAATATAATTAAATTCATTAGATGGGAAAATAATCCATATAGTCTAAGAATTAAATAGATAAACGTTGGGGCACTCCACCTTCAACTGTGGACTACGGTCCACACTTGCTTTATCAAACCGAACTAGTGTTTCCCATGACCCACAGTCCATGCAAGAGCGCATTACGGGGTCACCAAAGTTTTGCAGATGAACTAAAGGGTCGTAATCCCAGTTTGTGGATTTCATGTTCTCTCCTAAAGACGTACCAAGGTCACTTAGACCTGATGACAGCTCCTATGACACATAGTGGTATCTCTAGCATATGCATAAGCTTCACTATGAAAGGTGGTTTGCTTTCTCGAAAGGATTATCATATATACAAGACGTGTGACGGCTCGCAAATGAGGCTTTGACCCCCCTTTCTTAAGGCCACTATTACACATAAGAATCACACAGTCTCTCGGCTCACTCATTCGGGCGTACTCCGACTTCATCACGGGATGACCTATTAGAACGCTTATCGGATAGTTTTCTATACCAATGTAACATAAATTTTCCCAACCGGCTGGCCTAGCTCGTCAATCTCAGTCCGGTATCAGCAAACATCATTTGTTTAGTGTAGTCCATGAGGTACCACACTCCCACTGAGTTCATATTCCATTTATATCGAAATGTTTGTTACAAGCATTCATAAGGCCTTTAATGGCCACACTCACCCAATTGGCTTCTCCGTCAAACTATCTTATCAGCGTGGAGTTGTGCTAACAAAACACTCAAGCAGGGCCGAAAACCTAAAAATTCTTCTATTGGAGAGTCTAATCTAGGTACCCAAACAAGCCCTTTAGTTGTAGAGATTTAAAAAGTAGAATAGTAAATTCTCTTATAGGAATTGGTTATGATAGATTTTTATAAAGATATAGTTTCTATTTTATGAGTGTTGAGGTTGTTATCTCTTAATGGGCTGATAAGCACTATGTAAGGAAAAAAAAAAGAGATAAGAAAGAGTTGAAAAAAATATCAAACTTTATTTTTATAAGATATGAAGTTAGAGAGAGATAATGTTGAGTTGAAAAAGTGGTACGTGGAGAATAGAGAGTGAGAGAGATAAAGTTATTATTGGGTTTATGCATTTACTTATTTTTTCAATTAAGTGTATTTAAATGGAAGATGTCTCTTCTTTGTAAAAAGAGATTATAGGTGATTGAGTAAAGAGTTTGATTTTGAGACAAGTATTAAAAGTAATTTTGAAGTGATGGGGCCCACCGCCCCTCTCTTTAACCAAAAAAACTAATTTTTTTAAATTGTTGGTTCAAGTAGAACCATCTTGTCTTTTGACAGAACCGGGTGGTTTTGTCAAAGAATTGATTGGAATCGGCCAGTCCATAGGGGGAACCGGCTAGTTTCCGATATTTTAAACGATTTGGATCGTCCTGGCCAAGGTCTAAAAAAGCAGATAGGTGACTTGGATCGGCCATCCCAAAAACCATGTTGGCTCGATGGATTGGCTATTTGGATCAGAGAATTGACAGGTCTCAGACCAAAAAATTCAAATAATCAATGTAATTTCTCAAAAATCTAGTATTTCATTTTTTTAAAAGAAATAGTGGCAATTGATATATGGGTTTTCATTATTGCGTCAAAAATATGATACTACTAAGAACATGTGTCATGTTGAGTATTTGTTGTCTATTAAATTCATTTTATAGTCAAAATAAAATTCAAAATACAACATGACAATAAAATAAATCTCTCTAATTCATTTTAATTTTTTTTATTTTATTAACTTAAGAGTTTTGATTTTTGAAAGAAGCTATGTGGAACAAATTTCATGGAAGAAGTTGTTAGTAGAGAGAGAGAACTTTAGTGGAATTGATTGTTTGTAGAGAGATAAAATTTTAGTAGAAATGATTGTTTGTAGAGAGAGAAGATTGAATGATGACAAATTTATTGGGTCAAAGTTCCTTTAATGCGGTGGTGCAGAAAGGGGACTAATTTGTCCCACATCGAAGATTGAGTGAAGCAAAAGTGTATATAAAAGGCCCCACATATTGAATAAAAATTGGAAGGTGCAAGTAGTGTATGCTCTTTAATAAATGCGGTGTATGGCTAGTTTGTTGGACCCATAAAAAGATAACAACTTTTTTTTAGATTAAAAAAAATAAAAAGTGTGGACATTTGGCCAATTTTTGGCATAAGCCGATTTTTTCAGATATTCGGTCGACTCAAGATGGACCAGCCGGTTCCCAATATATGATGGGAAGCGGACCCGCTTCGACAATTCCTGATCTGAATCACTCGGTCCAAATCACGGATTTTTTAAACGCAGGCAAAACTAAAGGTTTATAAGGTTTTGAAAATCATTTATTCATATCAAAATGACCCAATCTAAATAAAAAAGTATTATAGGTGAACCAATATATAAGGTTTCGAAAAATCATTTATTCAATTCAAAATTGCCCAATCTAAATCGAAAATTGTTATAGGCAAACCAATTCAGATCAAAATTGCCTAATCTAAATCGAAAGTCGTTATAGATTCCCAAAATATATCGTGAACCGGCCGGTTCAAGCAATTCTAAATCGAAAATTGTTATAGGCAAACCAATTCCCGAAATATCTCACCAACCGACTGGTTCAAGCAATTCTAAATCGAAAATTGTTATAGGCAAACCACTTCCCCAAATATATCACAAACCGGCCGATTCAAGCAATCGAAAATTGTTATAGTCAAACAAATATCCAAAATATATCGCAAACTAGCAAGCGAACCAAACGTATCTCCTTAGAACTGGCTTGAATATCCAAAATAAATTGCAAACGGGTAGGCAAACCAAACGTACCTCCTTAGAACTGGCTTGAATATCTAATCTCCTTAGAACTGTCTCTTTAGAACTGGCTTGAATATCCAATCTCCTTAGAACTAGCTTGAATATCCAATCTCCTTAGAACTGGCTTGAATATCCAAAATATATCGCAAACAGGCCGGTGAACGAACGTATCTCCTTAGAACCGGTCAGTTCAGGCTTGCAACCGGTTCAGTCCCGACATATATTGCAAACCAGCCGTGTCTCCTGTTCGGATCCATAAACACCGTGCACACCCACAAATTGTAATACATTTTGCACATACAAAATTTTCAAATTTTAGCACGAGTGACCCCAATATTGGGCCCACCTCCAAGGAGCACCTTTGACAAGATTTGCCGTACTCCAATTGGTAAGCCTGGCTTTTTAAGCACTCGTTGCCCTTTGTCCCTGCCCATATCCGATATGGGACAAAGGGTTCACAACTTTTAATTGCTGTTCGTAAAATAAAATCGAAACGGTTAATTGGATATGGACCTGGAAGCGGTTTAACCGGCCTAATCGGTAAATAGGTCAATTCAACTCTAACTTGGCAAAGCTCAAACGGTAAAATGTGTTAAAAAAAATAAAAATAAAATACAAAAATAAATCTACTAAAACATGAAGAGCATATAAAGAATGATTAAAATAAAACAGATTTAAATGAAGTTGAAAATTAATGAAAAAAAAGATTTTAACCCATTTTATATTTTTCAAGGGCTATTTTTAAAATTTTCTAAAAAAGATGGAAAAATATAAAAGTGAGTATTAATGACCAAATTTTTTTTAATATTTAGCATAATATAAATAATATTTAAAAATGTATTACAAATCAAATTCCTTATCTTTGAGAATTTCTATATATTTTTTTGAATTAATTTTTTTTTAAAATACCGATTGACACCCTAACCGCCCAAAACTGGAGCCGATCTAACAGGGCAGTTAGCGGTTAGATCGTACAATTTTGCGAACAATGCTTTCCATGTTCTCTTTCCCATTCGTTTCTTAAACCATGTTAAAACAAATGCCATGATCAACCCATTCGTTTATTAAACCATGTTATATATAAAAAAGAAAAACCTATGAGCCCGTGACCAAAGTTTGGTGTGAGAGAAATGGGGTTAGAGAATTGGGTGAAAAAAATGCCATGACCAAACCGTGCAGATGTTATGAAGAAAAAGTGTTTGATATGTACAAAAAATAATTTTGAAATAACTTGTATTATACATATTGGACCAAATTACTGCATCACAAGAATACATTATAATTCTCATAAGAAATATTATATGGTCTCATCTCTCTTACAAAAGTATATTATATGGTGCGTTATTCTGGGAGATATTTTTGTGTGTGAGAAAGAGGAGAGATGCCCAATGTCTTTGTATGTGTGTGTGAGAGAGAAAGCTCCAATATGTTTGCATATTTATATATGGGTATCTGTGTGTGGGAGAGAGATGTCCAAAGTGTTTTCATATGTGTATATGAGAGACGAAAGTCCAATGTGTGTGAGAGAGAAATCGTACAACAAAAATGACAAATAGTGTCACGATAGTATAAAAAAAAATCACTTTTTCTTTCGTTTCTTCACTAAAAATTATAAAATGAAGTAAAGTACAAAATTAGTATCAACAAATAGGTAAGAAATGACGTTTCAAAATTTACAGTTTTTGCAAAATAACGAAAATACAACATAACGCCTTCATTTCTTTTGAAAACTCAAAAGACATTATTTATAGATTTTTAATGAATTTTGAAATTTTTTAAAGGACGCATCCAATTAATTCTCCGATCCGACGATGCGACTTGACTTTTTGAGTGGACGAACCGGGTTATTTATCTGTTTTTTAAAACATTAGGTATAGTTATTTGCCTCGTGCAATACTTAGGCTCGAGTTCTGTACAATCATCCAATTACTATAGGGAAGTAGACTTTGTCACTCATGTTTATACACCTTAGATCTTCCGCCACACATATCCATATCTGATTGATGAATCGGCCTGAATCACCAATCCCAAAAAATTTTAAAATTTAAATGGGGTCTATTAGGTGAGGATTTAGGAGGACCTAATAAAACATTAATAAGAATGATGATAATGATTTAGAAAGATACGATCATGATCAGGGTTAACATTATATATTGTAATCACATCTTTGATTGAGTCAATCAGGGATGAGACATAATTATTATAAATAGAACCTACATCCCTCTCTATGGGTTGCAGAGAATTCTACACAAATATTGTCTAAATTTCTTCATGGTGTCAGAGTCATTCCTCAACGCTTTCGTAAGTCTATATATTTAGTTCAAGTAAGTTACAGTTTATCTCTCTAGAAATTCCTCAAATCTCTCTAGAAATTCCTCAAAAAAAAATCCAGTCTATTTCTCTCTCTCTCTCTAAAATTTAAGTTCTCTCTCCATCTAAAAATTTCAGCCTCTGTCTCTCTAAAATTTCAGTTCTCTCTCGATCTAAAAATTTAGCCTCTTTCTCTAAAAATTCCTCTTGTCCGCACTCTAAATCCTCTCTCTCTCTAAAACAAAAAAAATATTCTCGTCCGTAAATATAAATTTTCTCTTGTCTACAAAAAAAAAAAATTCTCGTCAAAAAAAAAATTCTCTTGTCTCCAAAAAACAAAAAAAAAATCTCGCAAATTTTTTTTTCTCGAGTCTTTAAAAAATCCTATCTTGTCTCAAATTTGTGGTCGTATAAGCCATCTCACTCCTCGGTGTTATTATCGCTACTCTCGACAGAACTTTCAAGACGACCCTAATACTTTGACTCATTCTCTCGGTGGTTAGGTGCCTCGATCTCACCTCCCCGGATCTAGGTGATCGGGTGACACGTGTCTCGGGTTCGGAAGACCCGGGACCTGAGATCGCTCTCTCGGGAACCTTGTTAAAAAACAAGGACATGTATCCAACTAGTGAGAGAGGAGTTTTGCATGTGAGGTAGGGACAAACCTCACTTGGGTCCGTGACTTACTCGGGTTGACTGGCTTGAGTGCCCTCTTAGATCACGACGGAAAGCCCCCCAATAACTTCAACTAGTTCGGAATAGCCTCCCTTGACCTGCAATCTCCTTATTTTCTGCACAATACCACTATGGTTAATTTGCAAGACAAGTGAGCCGAATGACCCATCCTTGTCTTAGGGCAATGTACCTTCATATGGTTGAGAAGGTGGAAAGTTAAGGTGGTGACATGAAGGAGGTTTGAATGAGAGGGGAAAAGAAGAGGGGACTCGACAAGGGGACCAGACTAGCATGATAGCTGAACCAATGTAATGACCAACCAGGAGTGGTAGCAAGATGGGTACGGTACTTTGGTCCGGCGCGATAGCAATACTACTCGAAACCAAGGTCGACATAACTGTCTTAATCTGGTGTGGCAGCAAGACAGGAATGGTAGTCAAGACCAGCACGACGACAACATTGCTCGACAGCCAGACTGCTACGGCAATACTAGACTAAGTCCACCCTTGGTCAAGCGAGAAGAGAATGCACGAAACGACGAAGAGCTGGGGTCCTGATGATGCTAAGCGTCACCACCCATAACCGCGGAGTAGCAATGTCACGGCCCTTGGACGGCGCTAAACAGTATTGCTCATGGCTAGAGAGCGAGTAGTGAACTGCGGGCGGGGCTAGGCATCGTCGTTGGGGCAACACAAGAAGGCAGCACACCCTTGTGCGAGCGAGGATAGTCTCTTATGAAGCACGCGGCGGCAGCCATTCACAAGGCGCGTGGCAACAGTTCTTGCCAAGGCACATGGCGATAGGCATGGGACGCAAGAAGCACCTGCGCACTGCGAAAGGCACCGAGCGCAAGAAGAAGGCTTGCGGACGGCGATAGGCACCAAGCACACGAAGAAGGCATGCGGACGACAATAGGTGTTGCCGCGACCTCTTGTGGGCGGCGATAGGCATCGCCGTCTGGGATAGGCGCACAATAGGGGGAGACCCCGGCGGGCGGCAATAAGTTTCGTGTAATAATCCTAATATTTTTTAAAAAAAGGGTTCCTAATATTTTTTTTAAAAAAGGGGAAAATAAACTTTTAATAAGTGATGGTCTATATGAGCATGATGGTCCTTAGGGACCATCACTATTTTCAAAAGCTTTTGGCTTAAGCTTTTCTTATCTTATGACGTGGCTTGTAGTTTCTCTTAGGTGTTGGCCCTTGACGTGTAAGTAAATTAAATGTGCCATCTTCCTATGGTATAACCATGAGATGTGTCTTTTTAACTGAAACTTTTATCACTGAGCGCTTGTGCATACTGATTCCATAAGATCTACTGTAAACGGGCGGCCTTTTAGTGCCCCAACCAACATACACAAAAAGCATCAATTTCGTGAGTGATTAAAAGTAAGTGACATTGTCTTCTGAAAAATAGTCTGTTTTTAATAAATAATGATATTTCCGTCTAGGATCTTTATTTTATAAGTTTTGTGTGTAAGTGACTTCATTATCTTGAAAATTAATCCGTTCTTTATAAAAATGAAATGAAATAATTATTTCTTCTTATTATCATGAATTTTAAGCACGATAAATTTTATACGCAAGTGACCTCATTATTTTGAAAAATAATCTTTTTAAATAAATTATCATATTAGAAATTTTAGACACTGTAAAATTATTAGAAATAAATGTGATATTTCTTCTTTTATTAAAATTGTGAGATTTCTTTCTACTGTTTTTGAATATTTAGACATTGTAAATTTCATGTGCAATGACTGCCTTATTATTTAAAAATTGATATTTTTGCAATTGATTATAGCATTGTTGGGAAATGTTTAATTGCCAATTGACATCTCATAAATTGTGATAATTTCGTATTCTTGAAAGTCTTTAAAAGTTTTTCTATACATATTAAACTGGCAATTATGCTAGAATGTCTTTACGAACTGCTACCTTTCTAAATTTGAGCCCAAAATATTTAATTGTTATTTTTGAAATATTATTGAAAGTGACTGTTATTAATGGTTTCAGTGAAATTCATATTAATGATTTCAGTGATATATTGAGTATATGATATTGCTGCTTTCAAATGTTTAAAGATATTCAGAAATACTTTAAGTATACAAGTAGACTCATCCGGTTCGCCGATGAGGTATAAGTGGATCTATTTGGGATGCCGGTAGGGATTAAGTGGACTCATCCGGTACGCCGGTGAGGTATAAGTG
>NW_006499583.1:586937-598097 GCF_000471905.2 Amborella trichopoda | reverse complement strand
GAGAGAGAGAGAGAACCAGAGCATTTGGCAGGAGTCGTTCGTTGAGGGTGGCCAAAGTTTTCAACAGTCAGGCCTTCAAGAGCTTTCTGGTGAGCTTCAGAAGGTCGAGAGTCCTCGCAACGTGATTGCAGGCATTTTCGGAGAGTGTCAAGGCTTCTTGAGCAAGGAACGAGGCTTCTCAAAGCCTTAACGAGATTTGCAGTGGTGTTCTGTCAAAGTTGTGGTGCTCTTCCGATAGTCCCGAGGCTGAAGGAGAGGTTGCAAGGAAGTCAGGGGAGTTGACGGTCCTTTGGTTATCAGAAGAAGAAGGAGGAGCAACAATGGGTTCACTGGAAACTCAGTGGAATTCTAGTGAGTTTGTGGCAAACTGCCGAAGTGCGAAAACAGGGAGAATGGAAACCGGTGTGGCCTCAGGGAAGTTCTCTGAGATTCTAGTAGTTTTTTCGATTTTCCTGGCTGTTGGAAAGGGGAAAGAACAGGGTCAGAGGGAATTTCTGGTGGACAGAGGAGTGTTTGGGGAAACTCGAAGGGTTGCAGGGGAGGAAATATCTATTTGTATTAGGGATGTATAGGTTTGAGGTTGGGGCTTAGGGAAAAGTGAAGGATCAAGAAACTTGAGGACCTTGAGCTTTTAAGGTGTGGATTGTAGCTTCTTCCCCGATCTCAGGTTCATTTGCCCCTGTGTTGGATGGTATTTTCAAGATCTGCACCATGTGGGAGGCGCTTTGGAAGAGGACGTTAAGGGTGGCTCGGTCTTGGCTTCGGTTGACAGGGCGTCGGTGACTGTCAAGAATCCAGCCGCCTGGGCCAGCATCTTTCTTAGGTGCTTCTCCTGCGACCTGCTAAGGTTGGTGCCTCCAAGCTCTCTGTTTAGAGCGTCAAAGTCTAGGCGCTACCGAGCTGTACTTGTGGGAAATAGAAGAGGAGGGAGAAGAAGAAGAGTTAGAATGTTCTAGGCAGCTTTTTACATCGTCGCCGGAATTGGATGTGTGCAGGGGGTATTTTAAGTCTTGCCCTCGGCTTTGACCGTTGTGGGGTGCTTTTAGTGTCATCACCCATATTGGACGACTCCCGAGCTATTGATTACTCAGGGACGTCCTTTTGATTGGACAACAGGATAAGGCAAGCTGCACCAAGGATGAATTCATGTAAGGTAGTGGAGGAAGGGGCCTGAGAAAGTCTTCCTCGACTAGTGGCTGAGGGAGATGATTCCTTCGGTAAGCGGACCTGGGTGCTCGTCCTCTCCTTTTGGATCCTTGAGGAGGTGTTTAGACCGCCCTATCAGACTGATGAGTAGCTCTAGCTTGGTGGATTGCCCCATGCTTTCGGTATTTGAGTCTACTTCACTCAAGGCTCTGAAGGATCCAATGTATGCTCATAGGGGACCTATAGCTGGATTTCGTCTTGGACTGGAGTGACGGCATGGAAGTGCTCTGGGAGAACGACACAAATGATGTGGCCTTCCTGTACCTTTTGAGTAACCATAGCTTCGAACCCAGAGCATTCTTTCAGCTCGTGGCCCCATACTTAGTGATAAGGGCACCAGAGGTTTTTCGTACCTGGGCAAGCTGTTTAGGCTGCCTGGCGGGCTTGGGAGTGACGAGACCCTGTTGAAGCATTGCCTCGAAGAGGGCCTGAAGAGGATCTAGCTCAGCGCTTCCCGGGGTTTGCGTCAGGAGATCTTCTTGCACTGGTGGAAGAGGGACTTGAGGGCGTCCTTCTGTGTTAACATGAGCTTCCTGGCATCGCTGCATCTTCTTTGCCAAGAGTTCGTGGAAGCCAATGCCTTCGCTCACGTCATGGCCTCGCATCAAGTGATACAAGCACCAGAGGTTCTCAGTTCCTAGAGGCATGAACTTGGGCTGCCTTGTCGGCTTTGGCATGATGTGTCCCTCTTCGAGCATTATGGAAAATAGTACACGGAGGATGGGGGCCCCATCATCTTCTTGTATTGTCACTATGTGAGAAGCCTCAGTTGTCCCGAACGCTTTCTTTAACTCTTCGAGCTTTATCTGACCCTTGTTAATAAGGGCTTCGATATGTCCTTGAGCTTATAGCAGTCTTGAGTGGGGTGGCCTACTTTCCGGAGATAGGCACAGTACCTCTCGTGTGTCTCCTGTCTAGCTTGTTCTCGAGTGCTGACCTCCGGCATCTGGATCATGTTTTACTCTAGTAGTAGTCGAAGTAATGTAGGGACTCACTCATTATCAAAGGGGGTACACCTTATTCTGGTGCTAAATTCAAAAGTCACATCGATTAATATTTTTGGGAGGTAGGACCTTGTTGTAGAACTGCTGCTTGTCCCCAAGCCTAAGATGTTTGTGCCTTAGAGAGATCCAGGGTTTGAGGAGGGGCTTTGTTAGTGACTGCACTAATCACTACTTTCTGCTGGTTGCCCCGATTGTTGGAGCGGGAGTTCGAGCCAAAGGGTTGCTGATGAGGTTTGCCATGGTGTTTGGATAAACCCTCGATACGAACTGCTTTAGAGATAAGCTCTAACATGAAAGGTGGATTGAAGGCCTCGACATGCAAGGTGATCTCAGGAAACATGTTTCATATGCAGGTTTGGACAACTTCTTTCTTAGTCATGGGAGTGGCATGAAAGGTTGCCAGCTCTCTCCATCAGGCGATGAACTTATCAACTAGCTCACCAGGGTCTTGAGACAGAGTTAGGAGCTCGATGGTTTCCACTTTCCTTTGGACTCCGTAGAAGCGTTGGTAAAACAACTGCTCCATTCCCTGCCAGGTGTGCACCGAGTTTGGAGTCAGCCGCGCATATCATTGGAAGGCTGGCCCTTCGAAAGTCTCGATGAACTGACGGAGGAGGAGTCGCCCGTCAGTCGCCGTCTCTCGATAGGCTGCTTGGAAGTGGGCAGTATGCTGGTGCGGGGATGTAGTATCGTTGAATAGGGGGAGATTCCCTTTTTTATAGTTCGGGGGAAACGACACCTGGTCAATGTAGAAAGGGTACGACTTCTGGTAAAGCGGCGCCTCTTGCATGCTTGGGACCTTGTTCTTGAGACTGTGGGCTACCATGGCATCTATGTCGGTTTGGGAAACCCCGTGGGAAGCAGAGCTGTCTTAGGAGACCGGTGGGGGAGTTTGTCTAGGAATTATGTCTTCACTAGACGGAGAATCGATCTCATGGTGAGAAGAAGGGGACCTGGAGGTTTCTAGGCGTTCCATCTTTTCAAGGATGGACTGCATCATTACTTCGAACCTGTTCATCTACTCTTCTTGGGTGTAGTCCGGCTCGTTGATCACCATGACACTAACCATTTCTTCTAGAAGGTCAGAGCCAGGTGGAGTAGTGGATGGCCGGGGTTGGCGAGTCATGTGTGGTAAGTCGGTTTGCAGGGGCTCAGCGAGCCCCGACTAGACTCGAGCCTTGTACGCTGACCGTATGAGGACCGCAGGTTGGGACTGCGGCTTCTTGGAAGTGATCACCGAGCAATACTCTTGGACTGGCTCGGGCTCTGGAATCCGTAGAGGGAAGAAGGGATTACGAGGCAGGAGGTCACCAAAGGTGGTAACCTCAACTACCTTGGGGGCTTCTTTGATCAGAATCTGTAGACTTTTCTTCTGCTTGATCTTGAGGCGGCTATGAACCTCACTCCAAAACTGAGCCTGAGGCTTGGACTACCCTGCTTTTCTTAAGAAGGAGAGGGTCGTGTCTGTTAGCTGAAGCAAAGAATGAGGTCCAAGGACTGAGGGAAACCTACGTCATTGCCTTGGAGGATGGAGGCTTCTGTCTGACATCAGGTCGTTGCCTCAGATTCCCTTGTGAGGCCCGGGTGCATGTCTGACTTGAGGTGGCTAACTCAAGATGGTACACTTAGGGAAAACCTTTGAGTACCAGGTCTCGAGGTGCTTGCCTGGTGAGAGAGGAGTGACAGAAGAAAGAGCTGGTTCATCACTCCTCCTAAGCCAATATCGGGGAGGAACCTGCAAAGTCGGGGTGTGTGCACTTTTAGGGTTAGCCATCCAAGTGACTTGGGGGTCAACTCGGATTTGCTCAATTGGTTCGACCTTAGGAGGTCAAGACCCACGAGCTTGTGTTTATGAGGGACCGGGTAGAAGCCCATCCCTCATAGGGTGAAGCTGTGTGCGGTGAGAGGGAGGACAAAGTGGTCGACCCTCATGTGCTCGAACTGACGTCGAACTGGCGCTGCCCTGAGCTGTGGGATGCATGGCGCATGCGGGGTTTGGCCTGAAAGTTGCCCCGAGGTGTGGCTCGAGTGGTTGGACCATGAGCTTTTAGGTGTGTGCATGGGGTGGAGACCCCATGATTTTTGCCTCCGTGTACTGAGCCTCCAGGTTTAGACGTTCGGGGTGGTGAATGAGTATAGGGGAGTGCCTTACGACGACCCTCAAAAGCAGTGGAAACTTGCTTGCCTTTCACGAGAGTGGACACGGCAGCCTTTCGACGTACCTCAATAATATGACTGGCAAGGGACTTCTCAGTAGCAGGGTGTGTGTTGTGTGCGGTAGCAGATGCGCTACCAATGCAAGAGGCCTTGGTGGAGGGTCCACGGGGGAAAGGAAGAGGGGAGTCAGGGACGTTTAAGTCCCTTCTTGCACCAACCCTGGAAGAACCTGGGAGCCGGACTATGAGTTTAGACTCAGAAAGAGTCTAGGGAAGGAGGCTTGAGCAGCTTGCTTCCCTAGGACGGTCACGAGTGCGGCGATGAGAAAATCCCCGACTCGGATGAACGGTTGAATAACTCAGATGCCATAGAAAGTAGTGCAGAAAGTAAAAGAAGATACTGATCAAACAAGATCGAACTGAAGAAGGGGTAATAAGTCCCCAGTGGAGTCACCAAGTTGGTTAGGTGACTCGATCTCGCCTCCCCACATCTAGGTGATCTAGTGACACGTGTCTCGGGTTCGTAAGACCTGAGACCTAAGATCGCTCTCTCAGGAATTTTGTTCAAGGACAAGGGCAGGTATCCAACTAGTGAGAGAGGAATTTTGGATGTGAGGTGGGGACCAGCCTCACCTGGGTCCGTGACTTACTAAGGCTGACTCACACGAGTACCCTCTTAGATCACGATGGAAAGCCCCTAGCTGCTTCAGCTGGTATGGAATTGCCTCCCTTGATCGGCAATCTCCTTGTTTTGTGCACAACACTACTATGGTTAATTTGCAAGATAAGTGGGTGAATGACCCACCCTTGGCTTAGGGCAATGTACCTTCATATAGCTGAGAAGGTGGAAAGTTAAGGTGATGAAACGAAGGAGGTTTGAATGAGAGGGGAAAAGAAGAGGGGACTCAATAAGGGGACCAGACTAGCATGATAGCTGGACCAATGTAATGACCGACCTGGAGTGGTAGCAAGACATGCACGGTACTTTGAACCGGCACGACGGTAATACTACTCAAAACCAAGGTCAACATGACTGTCCTAATCTGGTGTGGCAGCAAGAAGAGCATGGAACTTAGGACCAGCACGACAGCAACACTGCTCGACAACTAGACTACTATGGAAACACTAGACTGAGTCCACCCTTGGTCAAGCGAGAAGAGAATGAAGAGAATGCACGAGACGACGAAGAGATGGGGTCCTGACGATGCTAAGTGTCACCACCCATAACCACGGAGTAGCAGTGTCATGGCCTTTGGACAATGCTAGACACTACTGCTTAGGGCTAGAGGGTGAGCTGTGAACTACAGGCGGCGTTAGGCATCACTGCTGGGGCAACACAAGAAGGCAGCACACCCCTGCGCGGGCGGCGATAGTCTCTTATG
The DNA here is from genome assembly GCF_000471905.2 of Amborella trichopoda. Next base: position 592,349 of record NW_006499583.1, on the reverse strand, counting down.
AAGTGCGCGGTGATAGCCATTTGCGAGGCGTACGTCGACAGTTCTTACCAAGGCACAAGGTGATATGTGTGGGACGCAAGAAGAGCTTGCACTCGATGATAGGCACCGAGCGCACGAAGAAGCATCGAGATACATCTGCGGATGGCGATGAGCAGTGCCGCCTGCAAGCCTCATTGAGAGATAGAGGTGAACTAACGGAAGGGGGAAAGGAGCTCGCGCATGGCGCTGCCATCGCCATGTGAGACCTGTGAAACCACAGGAAGAAAAAAAAGAAAAGAAAAGAAAGAGGCATGCACGACACTGTCACTTCCATGCATAGCCTCTGAGGGAGGCTCAAACAAAGAAGAAGAAGAAGAACGAAAAGAAAAGAGAGAAGGTTTACCTTGAGCCCAGGGGTACCGGTCTAAAAGTTTCTCTCCCCTTTCTCTCTCCAAACATAACCCAACAATGAGAAGAAAATGGAATTCTATTGAGTAAAAAGTCTCTTTAGTGAAGGTTCCAAGCCTTTTGCATACAATGATGGAATGTGGTATATATAGAATCGTGCGTAAATGGGTGGATTGATCAAAATTAAACCTAATTGCTGGAAATTAAGATTTAACTGAATTAAAAGAAATTTAAAAATAGACAGATTTGACCCTTCCTAACAAGTTGTGAAATTCCATGACATTCCATGTGTTGCCCTAGAATGTGCATAATTTTTCATGGATGATCCAAGGTTGTTCTGATGCCCGTTTGATCGAAAGATGATTGTTTTCTTGTAGGGCTTGACATGGAGATTGATTTGATGTCAACTTCGAGCCATGGATCGTGTTTTTAGGGTATGATCATGTGACTTGAAATTTGAATGAATCATGAAACTTTAGATCGATTGTGTGTTCATTTCTTGATGTTTTTCTGTGATTTCTTCATGGGATCACACTGAGCATGCCGTCACCATTGCGAGGCAACAAACGCAACTCGATTATGTGTCCGAACGAAGATTTTTCAACTTTGGAGTTTTTATTGAACTCTGGAATTCCGAATATGGAATTTGCTGTCACTTCGTTGGCTTTGTGTGTGGAATCCGACCGTTCATCATGTACGGGGTTTGGACAAGAGATAGCTCTAGACGTTACGCACACAATGGAATTGGTTTCACGTCAATCGGGCTCATGAGCGGCATGATTTCGCTGCTCGAGCAAGGCACGATGCTGTTGATTTTTCTGCACTTTTTTCTTGGATCAACAATTTCTCTCTAGCTTTTCTTCGCGTTCGAGCATCGTCACAGTGAGTTTCACATATCGAAACGGCCGTCCTGACGAGACGAACATGTCTATTACGTTTGAGCACGATCCAATCTTGGATGAGGGAGATATAAGCATCGCAAGTCACTGTTCGTGACTCTCCCTTTAAAAGAGTTGAGTTGTAGGGTGGCTGTACAGGAATAGCGTGCGGGTGCTCCTGTTTCGCTCTTTTGCCTATAACTTCTTCTGGAATGTCCGTTCAAGCTGAAATTTTACCCTCTGGGTTTTCAACCGTAACAGATTTAATGGCGTCGGTCCCATAACAAATTGAGATACCGAAAATATAGCTGTAGTTATAGGGTTCGTTTCAAGGTGCTAGAGGTTGATTCTGTCGAAACTGTTTCTCAGTCTGCAACGCCTTAGACATGTTGAAATGCGACGAAACTTGGCAGGAGACTTTGAGAGTCCTTATGAAGATCTTGGCCAGTTCTGGGGCTATTTTGGGATTCTCAAGATTTCCACTGTTTGTTAGGTTTTATTGACCGGGGACCCATGATGATGGAAAATGTCTTCCAACACTCCGGTCTATGTTTCTCACCATACCCTCTGAGGTAAGTTGGATTGTCGGCACTGGAGCTACAAATCATGTAGCTGATGATTCAGGTATGCTAGTTGATATTATTCTCTATAATAGTTCATGTCATATCATTATGAGTTATGGTTCCTCAGTTCCCTTCTCACATATTGGTATTGCCTGTGTTGCTTCATCCATGAGTTTCTTAAAATTGCTTAATGTTTTTCTTGCTCTTAAATTTCAGAAAAATGTCCTCTTTGTATCTCAATTTATTGACCAATTTAATTGTTCTTTCCAATTTACACATGTTGCTATTTTGGTGAAGGATATTGATCTGGGCAGCTCTTCACTAAAGGAAAACATCGGGGAAATCTCTATTTTTAAAAAAGTGATGAAGTCCATGCTTTATTTGTTGATGTCCTAGCCTCTACAAGTAGTCGTAGAGTCTCTGCAGAATTATGGCATCATCAGTTAGCTCACACCAACTACGTTATAGTAAACCACTTGAATAAACTCAAGGTCCTGCCTTCTTTGTGTAACAAAGTGCTAAGCAACATTGTTTGCAAAGGCTGTCAGCTTGGAAAACATCACCAATGACCTTTTTTTAGTGCAAATAAGTGTACTTTTCTTTTTTTTGAACTTATTCATACTTATTTATGGAGACCATATGATGCTACCTCTCTCAGGCTCTCGCTATTATATTAGTTATCTTGATGATTTCACCCGCTTTATATAAATATGTTTTTTAAAATCCAAATCTCAAGCTCTTCAAGATTTTTAGTCCTTCAAAAACTTCACTAAAAAATACTATCAACTGCGAATTAAATTCCTTCATAGTGGCAATAGTGGTGAATTTATATCTCATGCTTTTAGATCCTTCTGTCAAACTCATGGTATCAAACAACAGTTCTATTGCCCACATAGACCTGCTCAAAATGTTGTGGTAGAGCGAAAACACCGACACATTAGTGAATTGGGGTTGTTTTTAATATTTCATAGTGGGATACCAATGTATTTTTTGAGTGAGGCATTTCATACAACAATGTTTGTGATTAATCGGTTACCAACTTTTGACAATCCAAACAACATGTCCCCATATTAATTGCTCATAGGAAAAGTTTCTGATTATTCAATTTTGCATGCTTTTGACTTCATATGTTATGTTCATATCGATAAAACCTTTCGGCGGAAACTCTCTGCAAAGGCAGAAGAATGTGTGTTTGTTGGGTACGGTAACGAGCATAAAGGATATTGATGCTACCCTCCTGTTAGTGGAAAAATACATGTTTCTCATCATGTGACCTTGAGAAGATTCTACAATGAAGCAAAGAAAATTTGTCAGGATGATGCCTTACATTCTTTACCTTCTTTGATTATATCGCCTGCCAATGACACATTATCTATAGAGTAGTGGTGACAATATTAATCTCTTTATAGAAAGAACTTCAAGTGCACCAACCCACAATAATCAGCCATGTCGGTCCTTTAGAGATGTTCAACGATGAAGGTTCTTTCTGATAGAAGATTGGGCATCTATGGTGAAAACTCCCCTGAATATCATTTATTTCTGATAGAAGAGTGTGGGTTGGACTATGAAGAAACTTTTAATCTAGTTGTGAAGATGGGAACTGTCAGACTAGTATTAGCAATGGCTATTCTCTATAGTTAGAGATTACATCAGTTAGATGTGAAAAATGTCGTTTTACATTGTGATCTCCAAGAAGAAGTTTACATGGAGCAACCAACGGGGTATAGAAAATCCAAATACTCTAATCTTGTGTGTGGATTAAGGAAGGCAATATATGGTCTTAAACAAGCCCCACGAGCTTGGTTTGAAAGCTTCCGCAAAGCCTTTCTTACAAGAGGTTATTCTCGAAGTGTTGCAGACAATTCTCTATTTCTCAAAAGGAAATGACAAAAGCTGGTGATGGTGCTTCTTTATGTTGATGATATCATTGTAATAGGAAATGATGTGGATCAAATAAAACGGTTAAAGATAATGCTTGGAGCACAATTTGCTGTAAAGGATCTTGGAAATCTAAAGTATTTCCTACACGTGGAAAAGTGCACAAAACAAGGTATGAACTTGACACAACACAAGTATGGATTAGATTTTTTAAAAAAATTTGGAATGAGCAACTATAAACAAAATCACAACAACAAAATTATTTGCTAGAGATGGTGATCATATTCAAGATCTAGAAAAATATGAAAGTCTTGTTGGTGGTCTACAATACCTTACATTCACTTGACCACATATTAGGGATAATGTGGTCTACACTAAATCTATATAAATCCTTTTAGGTTTTCATTCCTTGTCAATGAGAATTGATCATGATAATTTCTCTCTCTAGACTGTTCTGGAGCTTTGCATCTTCTCTAAATCTAACATGGTATCAGAGCACCAAAGATCTAATCATCTCTTTTTTGTCGCTGCTCACAAATTTCTTTTCTTATGAAGGTCAGTAATCCATTTCTGTTTACTTTGCCTAAACACCCATGATTGGAGCAATTATTGATCTCTCAAATTTTCATATGCAAAATTTTCGTTGCAAAATTTGCGTTGCAATTTTTTGGTTGCAAATTTGCAACTCTTTCGATGTATCTGCATATTTGCAACTTTTTCGTGCTCTCAACTCTTTGAAACCCTTCGCTGCTAATTTTCAGCCCTCTCATTGAAAACTTCGTTGCAAGTAGTTGCGTATGCAATTTTTTGTTAAACAAAGAGAGAGAGATTGACCTCCAGCAATGGGTTTTTCTGTTGGACCTTTGGATCAATTACTTTGAAGATTGAGGTGCTTTTTTATGGAGCTCCTTTTATAGAGAGTTGTATGAGGTGCCTTGCTATGTATTTGATGCTGGTTCATTGAGATTGTTGAAGATAACCAAAGCAGGCTGGAGATTCCATCTAGCTTTAATGGCTTTCCCCATATAAAAACTGATCTTGGTGATAACCTGCTTCAAGGTAGTGCTTCCAATTCTATTGTTGTAAATTGGGGTCTTTGTTCACTTTCAATGGCTCAAGGGTGTTAAAGAGAGACATCTTTTTGTTTTTGAGCTTTGTAGAGAGAGAAAGTGCGAGATTGTTCTCTCGCTTTTTGGCCCTCAAATTTCTCTTTTTATATTTATCATCTACGTTTGGAGAGTTGTCGGATCACTACAAATATTTGTGTTAATCCACTATATAAAGCTCGAGAAACTGATTGCAAAAACAAAAACAAAAACAAAAAAGAAAAAAGAAGAAAGAAGAAGAAGAAGGAAGAAACTCTTGGCCGATATTTACCCCATCGAGTTGGAGTTGTTTTAGTGTTCTAGTAGCTTTGCTTTTGAGTTGTTCTATACTCTTACATCCCCGTGTCCTCCGTGTAAGTCATACCTCTTATTATCATAGAATCAAAGAATAATATTGAGAGTGCTACTATTTATGTGCGTCTTCATGGAAAGTACTACTTCTTGTGGTCTTTTCAAATGAGACGTTTTTCCATGGGATGGAAGTTATGGGGCTATATTAATGGTTATGTTCCCCAACCTAAGGATGAGAATGGACATAGTGATTGGCTTGTCATAGATAGCTCTATTGTGACATGGATTATTGTAACAATCCTAAACTTT
>NW_006499583.1:563361-586617 GCF_000471905.2 Amborella trichopoda | reverse complement strand
CCCTGCCACGTCTTTTAGTGGACGTGGGCTTTAAACGTTCAAGTGTAATATAATTATTACACCTCATGTATGAGGTGTAACTTAATAAAATAAAATAATAAGGTGTCTTAAGAATTTAAATAGGAGAAGCGAGGCTCCCACCTAAAAAATTTTTGAGATCTTTTTCTCTTTAGTCGAAACGCAATGAGCTCTTTCTCTCTTTAGCCGAATTTTTATCGGAAGCTCTCTCTCAAATATTTTAGGTACGTGACTTTATTATCTTAAAAAATAATCCGTTCTTTTTAAAAAAATAATTATTTTTGCTTATTGTCATGAATTTTAGGCGCGATAAATTTTATGTGCAAGCGACCTCATTATTTTGAAAAATAATCTTTTTAGTAAAATTGTGATATTTTATCTATGTTAGAAATTTTAAATGCTGTAAATTCTTAGAAATAAATTTATTTATTTTTCTTGTCTATTGTTAGAAAATTTTAGATACTGTAAAATTATTAGAAATAAATGTGATATTTCTGCTTTTAGTAAAATTGTGAGATTTCTTTCTACTGTTTTTGAATATTTAGACATTGTAAATTTCATGTGCAAGTGACTGCCTTATTATTTTAAAATTTATATTTTTGCAATTGATTATAGCATTGTCTATGAAATGTTTATTTGCAAATTGACATCTCATAAATTGTGATAATTTCGTATTCTTGAATTTCTATAAGAGTTTTTCTATACATATTAGATTGACAATTATACTAAAATGTCTTTACGAACTGCTACCTTTCTAAATTTGAGCCCAAAATATTGACTAGTTATTTTTGAGATGTTATTGAAAGTGACTGTTAGTAATGGTTTCAGTGAAATTCATATTAATAATTTCAGCGATATGCTGAGTACATGATATTGCTGCTTTCGAATGTTTAAAGAGACTTAGAAATACTTTAAGTATGCAAGTGGACTCATCCGGTTTGCCGGTGAGGTATAAGTGGACCTATCCGGTACGTTGGTAAGGATTAAGTGGACTCATCCAGTACGTCGGTGAGGTATAAGTGGACATGCAGGGATTAAGTGGACCTACTTGGGATGCTGATAGGGATTAAGTGGACCCATCAGGATGCTGATGGGGTATATAGGTGACCTACTTGAGACGCCAGTAGGGTATTTTGTGAAATCCTTTGAATTATGCACTGCCGTTAAAATGTTATATGCATTTCAATTATTCGGATTATACTTAATTATACATTTTTTGAAAGTGAAAATGTTAATGCATTTCTGTTAATAGATCTCCTTTTTGAAAATATTGATATCTTTCATTATGATTATTTTTAGGATTATGATGATCACTTACTGAGTAGCCAAACTCATCAAACTATGGTAAACATTTTTTTTCAGGATAACTACGGTTTTATTTTGAGTGCTCATCAGGATCAACTTTGGAAGATATTGTAGTTGTGTTTAAACTTTCTTTTGTTACTTTGTAGGAATTCACCACTGTAAATATGTCCTATCAAGAGATGTATATATGTTCTGACTGTCACATCTTCGGAATATCAGTATTGTAAATTCTTGGGGCGTGACAATTATGAACTCAGTTGAGCCCAAAATTGGGCGCAACCTCACGTATCAATCTAGTGACAAAGCAGTTGTTCACAGAAGATTTATTCTCAAGCCAATACTGCCCGTCTATAGACCCTTGAACAGGAGAGCGTGAAGACACAATAAGGGGACTCATTAATTCAATATTATTTTAATACTCTTTCAAATATATGGAATGAGATAGACTCGATGGAGACAGAGCCACCCATTGAAGTTGTTACTAAAGCACGGAATCGGTCTCATTTATTTCACTTTCTTATGGGATTGCGATCGGTGTTTTAAAGCATGAGAGCATCAATCTGTCATCGTACTCCCACTCCACCAGTAGATGATTGCCTCTCGGATCTCCTTGCTGAAGAAACTCACTTAAGATGTCTTGGGGTTTGCAAATTGATGTGGCCTTAGCCACGTCCAATTTCCCTAACAAAGATACTAAGTATGTCCAAGTGCAATGTTACATATGCAAACAAAGAGGCCACACGACCGATCGATGCAAGAAGCGCATTTTTGGCAATTATTATAAGAAGCTTGGGCATGTAACAAATAATTGTCGAAAATGCCCTCAGGCACATGGGAAGGCTCTTGTATCTAGTCAAACTCAATAGGTTGTAATCACCTCCATTCCTAGTCCACCCAGCATGGAGGATGCCAATTCTAGTCACTCTCATTCAGCCTCCACATCTGTTACCCCTGTATCCATGCCAGATCTTCACTCTATTGACTCAACTACACTCTAACAACTTGTCAGGTTTTGGCTGCCATGGGTTTTTCAGGTAACTCAAATCATTTATCAAACACTTGGATCATAGACTCAGGGGCATCAAATCATTTGACAAGACAACTTTTGCATTTATCCTCGGTAAAACCCCATTATGAAAATTTGACTTATTTTACTGCTAATGGGTCTGTACTTTGTGTTATCCACTTTGGTAATATCAGTATCCCTGGTCCATCTGGTAACTTCTTAGCACTGAAAGATATTCATCATATTCACAACCTTCATTTGAATTTAATATATATTAGCCGGTTAGTTGATAACAAGTGCCTTGTTTTTTTTCTAATAAATGTTGTGTGGTATTGGATCTAGCAACATGAAAGTGATTGGGACAGGCACTAAGCAGGGTCGGCTTTTCACAGTTAGTTTTAGTGAAGTTCCTTCCCATATTTCACAAGCTTTGCCAGTTTGTCATCTCAACCCTTCTCATGAAATAAGTCAATCAAATTCTCTTTGGTATGTTTGGCATTATAGGTTACAACACCCACATTCTCAAAAAATGCTCTCTTTTAAACTCTAGCTTTTACTTGCTTTTTTCTCTCATAGAAAATTTGATGAGGATATTGTTGGGAGAGTTGCAAGTTGGCAAAACACTTGGCTCAACCTTTTCCTCATAGTAATAATAAAAGTATCCATCATTTATCTTTAGTGCACTCTGATGTTTGGGGCCTTGCTCCTGTTCCTTCAATTAATGGATTTTCTTATTATGCGATATTTATTGATGACTTTTCCAAATATACTTGGATATATTTTCTCAAACACAAGTCAAGTGTGTTTAGTGTTTTTAAAGACTTCCATAATATGATAAAAAATCAATTTGAGAAAAACATTAAAGTTTTTAAGTCTGACTCTGGGGGTGAGTATCTATCTAATGAATTTCAAGCATATCTTCGTACAAATGACATTATTCATCAATGTTTATATCATCATACCCCAGAACATAATGGAGTTGCTGAAAGAAAACATCGTCATATTCTTGAAACTACTCGTTCTCTTCTTATTAGCTCTCATTCCCCAAAGAACATTTGGGCTGAAGCGATGTCTACTACTGTTTATCATGTTAATCTTCTTCCTACACCGATTTTGTAAAATGTGTCACAATTTCAAAAGTTTTTAAAAATACCATCAATTACTCACATTTACATGTGTTCGGGTGCACATACTTTGTGCTTTTACCATTTTTTACCTGCGATGAACTGTCACCTAAGTCTGTCAAATGCATGTTTGTAGGTTATTCCACAAATCAAAAAGGATATCATTGTTTTGATCATTCTATTAATCATATTAGAATATCTCGGCATGTTATATTTTTCGAGCACATACCCTTCCATCAACACAATCCACACCCTAATTCAACCATAAATAGGCCTGGGTTTTCTTTTTTTCCTAGTTTTGATATTCGTCCTTCTCATTATCATGAAAAGCAGGGATTACCAGCTCCAGTAACTAACACGATGACCCTCTTAGTCAAGTGCTGATTATGCATCACCTCCAGTTGTTGATCCTTTTATCGATCATGTTCACCTTCGACGGTCACTTCGAAAGCCCATTCCACTTGATCGTTTGAACGTATCAGTGGTTAGCCCATACGATATTTGTTCTTTTGTAACCATTACTAATCCAATGTTTCATGAGCCATTTTCTTATTCTTAGGAATCTAACCTCCAATGCTGACAAATAGTTGTAGACACCCCATTTTAAATCTGGCAAATTCTATGGTTTTCAGAAACTTTAGGACTACATTATCCTAGTATGTCTATTTTAATTATCCCAAAACTATCCAAATCCTATCCCAATTTGAAATAGAGCTAAAGAGCTTTCCAAGAGTCCAAGAATCGCCTGAATTGGATCTATGAATAAAATGATATAACAAATAACAATTTAGTCCCTGTGACACCCAACTGTCGAGCCGCGGGCCCGGCTGCAATGGGCCCGACAGGCCTAGCCATGGGTGATGACGTAGTCAACACATCTGATGATGTAATAAATGTGTTTTCTTTAACTAGATAAGGCTAAAACAACAAGATAAATCCAAAAAATATGAAAAAACTCCAAAACATTTAGGAAAAATCACCAAATGAATCTTATAAATACCCCCTCTATCATCAAAGCGACGATCGACATAAACCTAGGAACTGAGAAGGACCAAAGGTTAACCAAGATTGGAACCTCCCTATCTTCTGAGGAGTGGGAAAATATGATTTTCTTTCTCAAGGAATATCGCGATGTCTTCGTTTGGTCATACGATAATATATCAGGGCTAGATCCCACATTGGTGCAACATTACCTAATATAATGAAGGGGCCAAGCTTATAAGGCAAAAACTCTGACATAAGAAGACCCACCTTGAGCTCAAAATTAAAGAAGAAATCGACAAGCTGTTCAAAGCGAAGTTAATTACCCCCATCGATTACTCAGAATGGTTAGCCAACGTAGTGGTCGTATCCAAGTGTGTGTTGACTATAGAGACCTCAACAAGGCATACCCAAATGACAATTTTCTATTACCGAACATATATGCCTTGGTCGTCAACAACACTGCGGGGCACGAGATGTTGTCATTTATGGACAACTTCTCAGGTTACAACTAGATCTTCATAGCAGAAGAAGACCAGATCAAGGCTTCGTCCTTAACGTAATGGGGAACTTACTGCTACAAAGTCATGCCCTTCGGCCTCAAAAATGTAGGGGCAACTTATCAATGGGAAATGACTAGCATTTGTCATGACTTAATGCACACCATCATGAAAGACTATGTCGACGACATTCTGGAATCATCTCACCAACCTGAGAACCATTATCGAAGGATTTCGGAAACATCAACTCAAACTCAATCTGCAAAAATGTGACTTTGGAGTTGAATCTGGCAATATTAGGCTTTGTAATAAGCCAAAGAGGCATTGAGGTGGACCTGTCCAAAATATGAGCCATCACTGAAATGCCCTCTCCCCAGAACATCAGGGAAATTTGTGAGCTACAAGGTCGCATACAAGCCATAAGGCGTTTCATCTCACAATTAGCAGACAAGTGCGTACCGTTTAATAGACTACTCAAGAAAGATACCTCATTCATATGGGATAATGAGTGCCAAGAAGCGTTTGATCAAATCAAGAAATACTTCACCAAACCTCCCGTCCTTAGCCCTCCAAGTTTATATAAACCCTTTTTCCTATACATGTCCGTGAGAGACAAGACCATGGGGGTAATGCTAAGACAATACGATATCCATGGAAAAGAACAAACGATATACTACATTAGCAAGACTATGGTGGACTATGAGACAAGATACACAGATGTGGAGAAGCATTGCTTGACGTTTGTGTGGGCCATGCAAAAGTTAAGACACTATGTCTTATCACATTCAGTCAAGCTCATCTCAAAAATAAACCCACTCAAGTACCTATTGGAGAGACCAGTCCTGAATGGATGTTTGGCGAAGTGGAGAATGCTTTTGAGAGAGTTCGAGATTGAATATGTTACTCAATAATCGATCAAAGGACGAGCCATTGCTGATCACTTAGCTGAACACACACTAGCAGATAACACTCCCATCAACACGGATCTCCATAATAAGAATATCTTCACAATTGAGGAATCTATTTGGGAGTTATACTTTGATGGTGCAAGGAATGAATACGGGTCAGGTATAGGAGTCATATTATGCTCACTCGAGAAGATTTTAATGCTAACAACCATCACATTGAATTTTTCATGTACCAATAACGTTGTTGAATATGAAACCTTGATAGCCGGGCTCGAGAACGCCATGGGAATGAATAATAGAAGGTGGCAAAGATTGGCACGAAAAGCTAAATGACGAGCTATGGGTCTACTGGACAACTGAGAAGGCTCATACTGGCATGACCCCATACTCATTGGTGTATGGTATAGAAGCAATGTTACTGTTGAAGTTGAGATACCGTCTCTCTGAGTGCTTATTCATAAAGATTCAAATGAGGAACAAAAGATCGAAGCACAAATTGCTGCCCTTATTAATTTGGATGAAAGACGACTACGAGCAACACAAAATATTGTTGCTTACCAGTGTAGAATAGAGAGGGTATACCAAAGTAAAGTTGTTCCTCGATAGTTCAGGGAAGGGGATATGGTACTCAACAAAATCTTCTACACTCCTATAAATCCACACCCTTTAAGCAAGTTCAAACCTAATTGGGAGGGGCCATTCGTAGTCACCTGAGTGTATGCCAGCAATTCGTACAAGAGGGGTGTGAGCTCAATGACCCCATCAATGCGATGTATCTCAAAAAATACTAACTGTAACGGTCTCAAAAGAGTGGTGAAAACCTGAAAAGGCACAAAAAAAATTATATGAAAAAGGATGTGGTGAAAACCTGAAAGGGCATCACGGGTAATAAATAAATAAATAAATAAATAAATCTCCAAGAAGGAGCTTCTGATTAAAAAACACTCGAGTACAAACAAGTACTTGCAAGTTCCAACAATACGGCATAAGCAGACCCCGAGGATGAAGACTCTTCTTAAACCCTGCAGGTTCCCAACAGTACCAACACAGAAGATGCGAGAGCGTGATATGAATGGAAAACCGAAGTGACTTCGACGATTCCTGAAAGAACATCAGGACCTCTCCAAGATGGAAGCTCAGCAAGAATCCATAGAACTCTTCATGGACCCGCGAAGCACAGGATGAAAGCTCCAAAGGTAAAAAGATAACTTCGAGAATTTTGAGTTGTCACGATCCCATAAGGAAATCTTTTCATCATCTTTGGGTAAAATATAATAAATAAAATGACCACCAAAGGAGCTACAAGTGGCAAAACTATAAAGTCCGTCCCTTTTAAAATCGTTTTTTCAACCTGATTGTTAAAACCCTCCATTTTCAAAACCCTTTTAGAACGGACTTCCTCCATCACTACAAGAGGTTAAATACTTAGTTGATCTATCCTCATGCTCCAAGTCAACTTCCTACGCTTGTTATGAAGGTTTGAAACTAGCCAGGCACTCTATGGTTGTATGAGTATAACTACAAACTACCACATATCGGAGATGGGTGAACCTCGCCAATGATGATATTGGCTAGTCTATGAGCATTTTTCTCTCAACTGGATCCCCTGAGGTGAAATAAGGCAAGCTCATCCCCGTATGTGTGTATGATGTCCCAAAGTCCAATTCAGAAAAACGTTAAACTCGTACGACGTAAAAGAGCCGAGACAAGATAAATGTCAGACTCGTGCAACGTAAAAGAGCCAAGACAGGATAAGCGTCAAAATCGTACAACGTTAAAGAGCCAAGACAAGAAAAAAAATGTGAAACTGTGCAATGTTAAAAAAGCCGAGACAGGAAAAAAAACGTCAAACTCATGCAATGTTAAAGAGCCGAGATAGGAAAAACGTCAAACTCGTGCGACTTTAAAGAGCCCAGACAAGAAAAATATCAAACTCATGCGACGTTAAAGAGCCGAGACATGAAAGATGTCAAACTCATGTGACATAAAAGAGCCGAGGCAGATATCATCTACCCCCGTATGACATGAAAGGTCAGGTGTATTCATGGCACAACCATCTTTTTTCAATGGAAAGATGTCAAACTCATGCGACATAAAAGAGCTGAGGCGGATACCGTCTATCCCCGTATGACGTGAAAGTTCGAGTGCATTTAAGGCACAACCATCATGTTTAATGGAAAGACCTCAAACTCGTGCGACGTAAAAGAGCCGAGACAGATACCATCTATTCCCGTATGACGTGAAAGGTCGGGTGTATCCAGGGCACAACCACCTTGTTTCAATAGAAAAACGGCAAAATCGTGCGATATAAAAGAGTCGAGGCAGGTACCGTCTATCCCTGACATGAAAGGTCGAGTGTATCCATGGCACAACCACCTTGTTCAATGGAAAAACGTCAAACTCGTGCCACGTAAAAGAGTTGAGGCAGGTACCGTTTAGCCCTGTATGACGCAAACAAGTCGAGTGTATCCAGGGCACAACCACTATGTTTGATGAATTCTGTCTATCTCTGTATTAACGTAAAGGGTCGGGTGTATGGTCCATCACTGCATGATGCTAAACTGCTTATAGGGCTCTATGGTTACAGGAATTAAAGCTACTAACCAACCTTGTTTTCCAAAATATCTTTCTCTTTTCAAAATTTTCACTATATGTCTTGTGTTTTCTAAAAACTTTAATTTCTTTTTTAAAATCGTAACATGTCCTTGCTTCGGGTTCTATTTCAAATCTCCTCCTACTTTCAAAAAAATTCTAAAAAAGTCTTAAAAAAATGAAGGGGCTTGGGCACCTGTATATGATGATTACTGCGTTGCCGCGATTGCCACATTGCTGCCTCGTCTCTCACTTCGGATTCGGTCAGATAAGTCTCTTCCTATAGAAAGCCTTTCTTATAGACATCCTTAGAAAACTCTAAAGAGATCAATGAAAATGCCAAAATTAAAAATTCAAACTACAAAACCCTTAAAGTTAAGTGGCATGACTAGAAAATCCAACTCTAGTTTCAAGCTTGTGTAACTCACCAACATATCACGCCGAAAACCCTATGAGGAAAAATGCCCTAAGTAGGTGAGCTCGGTGACTTGGAGGGATAGTTGGTGTGCCCCCTGACCACGTGACCTCAAGAATAAATTTAAAATGTCTACTTTATCTTTGACATTCACCTGCCCGTCGAAGGACAGTGAACGCCAAAGTGTCTATTTCCTTGTCACTCGCCTGTCCCTCGAAGGACAAGGAGTGCCAAAGAGGGGTAACTATAGACAGCTTATTTTAAATCTGGCAAATTCTATGGTTTTTTAAACCTTTAGGACCACATTATCCTAGTATACCCATTTTAATTACCCCAAAATTACCTAAATCCTATCCCAATTTGAAGTAGAGCCCAAGAGTTTTCCAACGATCTACGAATCGCGTGAATCGGACATACGGATAAAACGATATAGTAAATAACAATTTAGTCCCTGTGAGACCCAACTTTCGGGGCCCCAGGCCCAGCTGTAATGGGCTCGACAGGCTTAGATGCGAGCTGAGGACGCAGTCAACGCATATGATGATGTAGTAAATGCGTTTTCTTTAATTAGATAAGGTTGAAACTTCAAGATAAATTCAAAAAAATTTGAAAAAAACTCCAAAACATTTAGGAAAAATCACCAATTAAATCTTATAAATACCCCCTCTCCCTAACTCAAAAGGAGAGAGAAAAAGAGACAAAAAAAAACACCTCAGAAATTCTCGAAATTAGGAAATTACCCAAAAATACCAAAAATAGAAACAAAATCGTTAAAAATTTCCTAAAAATTTAGGATAAATCCCAAAAAATTAGAGAAAATTTAATAATTCATATTCAACCTCTAAAGATCACAAAACCCTTAGAAAATTAAGGAAATTCTCCTTTAGACCTGAGAGAAACAGATAGAGATTGAAACCTTAGAGCTTCAGAAAGACAGAAACCTTAACCTTCTGAGACTCTAACCCCCAAGCTTGAGAAAACTTATACCTATAACACAACAACCCTAAATCAAAACTAGACTTAGGGCACAACAACCCTAGATCTAACCCTTTTATAGTAGAGATCCACTGGTCAATATCCGAATCATAGTTTCAAAAAGGACCGATTTTGATATGGACGAACCCTCGAACCCCGGGCCATCCAGCCCGGTTTGGTATTATTTCTTCCTCTCTCTTTTTTATTCTTTTATTGTTTTATTTATGTGTTTATTTATTTTGATCTGTTAACTTTATCTTAAAATCGTATTTTAATGCTTCAGATCATGCTGGCTCTGCCACAGATCTAAGAGTAGATTTGCTCGTCTTCGGGAAGATTTGGCCTCAGATCTGAATTCGCTCAGTCCCACTTTCTCTACCACTTTATTTACATCTATTTTATTAGTTTAAGGTGTTAAAATTCGAGAGATCTTCATCGAAAGATCTGTCAGATTTTCATCATAAACAATAGCTATGAATGAGGAATTTGCAGCTTTATAGGCAAATCACACTTAGAATGTGGTCCCATTGCCCTCAGAAAAGCATGCCATTAGTAGTAAATGGGTTTATAAAGTCAAGTTACGAGCTGATGACACTCTTGATCAGCACAAGGCCCGATTAGTTGCTTAGGGTTATGCCCAAGAGCATGGCATCAATTATGAAGAAACTTTTGCTCCATTTACTATGATAATAACTATTCGCACTTTTATTGCACTAACATCTATTTGTGAGTGGCCCATATGGCATATGGATGTCAAAAATGCATTCCTTAATGGCAAACTTCAAGAGGAAGCTTACATGCGTCAACTACCTGGGTTTGTCTCTCAAGATAAGTCATTTGGTTTGTTGACTTCGTAAAACAATTTATGGTCTCAAACAAGCTCCACGTGCGTGGTTTGAGTGTTTTTAGGCTATCATTCTTGCAACTGGCTTCACTCGAAGTAATCATAATCACTCTATGTTTATTCGTACCATAAAACATGGAATTTGCATTATTTTATTATATGTTGATGATATTCTTATATCTGGCAATGATTTAACTTCCATCAAGGATGTGAAGCTACGATTGCAAGAAGAATTTCAAATGAAGGATCTTAGGGAAGTATCTTATTTTCTTGGCCTTAAGATCTCTCTCTCTAAACGTGGCATTTACATTCATCAACAGAAGTATGCACTTGATCTTGTTTCCAGTGCCCGCTTGAATGATGTGAAGGTTGTTGGTACGCCCATGGAACTCAATGTTAAACTTTCTACACATGTTGGAGATCCTCTTCTTCAGCCTACGATGTATCGCAAACTAGTTGGCTCCCTCATCTATCTTATTATGACTCGCCTAAATATTGCATATGTTGTCCATGTTGTGAGCCAATTTGTTTCAGATCCTCGATGACCACATATATCAACAGTTCATCGAATTTTATGCTATGTTAGAGGTACTTCCATTCGTGGATTATTCTTTGATTCCACATCCTCTTTCGATCTTCGTGCATATGCAGATGCATATTGGGCAGGTGATCTAGACACTTGCCATTCTACTACAAGATATTATGTGTTTTTGGGCCATCATTAATTTCATGGAAGAGCAAGAAATAGGACATTGTTTCCAAGTCAAGCATTGAAGCAGAGTATCGTGTTATGTCCTCTGTTGCTAATGAGATTGTTTAGGTTTGTGCTCCTCTCAATGACTTTGGTATCTCTATTTCAAATCCCACACCTTTATATGTAGATAACCAAAGTGCAATTAAGATTGCATCTAATCAAATTTTTCATGAGCGAACAAAGCATATTAACGTAGATTGCTATTATGTTTGTGATCGTTATCTTGATGATACATTATCTCTCCCTTATGTTGATTCTACTACACAAACGCCTGATATTTTTACCAAATATATTCCTCGAAGCCACCATGATTTTCTAGTGGATAAGCTAATGCTTTCCTCGTGTCCGCATCAGCTTTAAGGGGGGAATAATAAAATGTATAATTTTCAGTTGTCTTTTATTGTCATTGTATACTTGTGTAGGAATAATGTGGTTAATGTAGTAAATATGTATTTGTATATAAATCTTTTATGGTTTCATTCTTTGTCAATGAGAATTGATCAAGATAGTTTCTCCCTCTAGACTGTTCTTGAGCTCTGCATCTTCTCTAAATCTAACACATATCACCTATGCAGTCAATCAAGTATGTCAATTTATACATGATCCTCATAAGGTGCACCTCATAGCAGCTAAAAGGATTCTCAGATATGTGAAGGGTACCCTTTGTGATGGTCTTCTCTTTCCCATTGGTGGAAGACAAGTTAACCTTATCGCATATTATGATGTAGACTGAGTTGGAGATCCCGATACAAGAAGGTCGATATCTGTATTTTGTATTTTTTTTGGCAGGATCTCTAGTGTCTTGGAAGAGTAAAAAGCAAAGAACTATTTCATGCTCAAGTTCAAGCAGAATATTGAGCAATGTCTTCTATAGCTGCTGAAATAACTTGGTACTACCACATTCTATCACAATTGGGTATAAGAATTCAACATACAATTCTACGTTGGGATAACCAGAGTGGAATAAGGCTTGCCTTTAATCCAATTCTCCATGCACGAATCAAGCACATTGAATTGGATTATCATTTTATTCGAGAAAAAGTTGAAAGTGGAGAGATACTTGATTATGTTTCAACTACATAACACCTTGCTAATATTTTTACAAAATGTTTTCCTACTTCACAACATCGTTCGATAGCAACCAAGTTGTTCATGTTTCATATTGACAATAGTTTGAGGGGAAGTAATAAGAATGATGATGATGATCTAGAAAGATACGATCATGATAAGGATTAACATGATATGTTGTAATCTCTTCATATGGTAATCATTTTCATATATGTACAGATTTGTTGTAATCATATATTGGCTTGAGTCAATCAAGGATGAGTACGTAACTATTATATATAGAACCTACATCTTTATGGGGCGCAGAGAATTCTACACAAATTTTGTCCTCTAAGCCTAGAAAAAAAAGTAAAGAACAAAATTTTTTGGGAGGGTTTAAGGGGAAACGGGCCAAAACCGATAGTTGTCGATAACCAGTCAAGCCCTAGCCAATTCCAGCCCGGATTGACGATTTCCCATTGACATTGCCAGGTTTTAAAAAACTAAACAAAATTTTGACCGATCTGTCTTGTTAGAAACATTACTTTTGAGGAAAAACAATTACATTCAATGGATTTGAGATATCAATAAATTTCGGCCAAGTTTTTGTACCCCATCCTGAAATTCTTAGCCTAGTTATTATTTTGCTCCATTTTGAAAGTTTGTGATTTCTTTGCAATGGATTGTCAATCTTTATTCATGAGGACCTTGAAAGCTAAATGGAGTTTCTAAGGAATATTAGATCTTCAATAATACATTAGGAACTCTTAACCTAAATCGAGTTCTAGTCTGAGGGTTTCGATTGGAATTATGTCTGGAAGCTTTGAAAAAGAGTTGAGACTTCAAAGCCAGCTAATAAAAAAAATAAAGTACACAATATGAACAAAAATTCCACTTTAGCTAATAAAAAAAGATGAATAGAGTGCACAATATATGACCATAAATAAAAGGGTGCAGTTTGTATAAGACCGAGGTTCTAAACAATCAAAGTAGAGCCCACCTTCAAATAGTGTCGAGAAATGTGGTTTCAATGCTAGAAATCTTTTTGTTAGCCTTAAAATATATTTTCATCTTTAATTATAAAATTTAAAGCATCAAAATAGTGTAGATCGAGCATATCTATGAAAACTTGAAAATATTGAAAACTATCGGTCTAAAATGTGTTGCAAAATGTACTATTTCCAAAAAACTTGAAATCCATGTTTTTCTCTTGTCCATACCTCTTGATGATCACTTTGAGGATATTTGGGTATCAAACAAACCTCTTCGCGTGTGAAATCGAGATGATCAATTTGAGGATATTTGGGTATCAAACATGAGGATATTTGGGTATCAAACAACCTCTTCGTGTGTGAAATTGAGATGATCAATTTGAGGATATTTGGGTATCAAACAACCTCTTCGATGATCACTTTGAGGATATTTGGGTATCAAACAACCTCTTCGTGTGGTATCAAACAACCTCTTCACGTGTGAAATCGAGATGAGATGATCAATTTGAGAGATATTTGGGTATCAAACAACCTCTTTGCGTGTGAAATCGAGATGAGATGATCAATTCGAGGGATATTAGGGTATCAAACAACCTTTCCTCATGTGAAATTTTTGAAATTGAGATGAGATGATCAATTTGAGGGATATTTGGGTATCAAATAGCCTCTTGTGTGAAATTTTTGAAATCAAGATGAGATGATCAATTTGAGGGATATTTGGGTATCAAACAACCTCTTCTCGCCTCCCCAACTCTCACTCTCTCTCTGCACCAAACTCTTGCATGTCTTCATCGTCTCTCTCGCGATTTTATCAAATGGAGAACGCCTCCATAATTGCCCAAAAAACAAAAAATGCCCCCACCAAAACTCTCTCTATAACCGTTGAACTGTGTATAGCTATTAGAATTATCTCTCCATTACAAAACCGTTTGGATCCATAGAACAAGCTTACATGCAAAAATCTATTTATTTTGAAATATATTTTAAGAAAAGTATTTTCTATAAAATAGACTTGGGTGCAGTTGGCATACGGATGGATCCGTAGGTGTAGAGGTAAGGTGCACCTTCAAATTTTATCATGGTATATGATTTTGATGTAAAATGTTTTTTAGGTTTATCTCAAAATCTATTTTTATATCTAATTATAAAATTTTAAATTTCAAAAATGGTTAAAATCAAGTAGATCTATAAACATATGAAAATCTTGAAAATGAACGGTATAGATAATATGTTGTAAAATGCACTATTTCTGAGACTTAAATCTTTTTATTTTTCATGGTCATACATCTCGATGTCGAGATGATCAAAAACTACCTTTTTCGATAGTTTTTTTAGGGGCATCCATAGTTCTACATTATAAGGTAGCATCCTTATATAAACTTTTTCCAATAGATTTTGGTTGTTCGGATGATATTTTTATGGATTTTTTGTTTTTTTTACTTTTTTCTTAAATATTTTTTATTGTATTACTCATTATAATGTCATTTTTTATTAAATTTAAGATAGTTTTCTCTCTATAAATTTTGAGATAATTTCTCTCTAAAAAAGTTCAAGTAGTTTCTCTCTCTAAAATTTGATATAGGTTATCTTTCTGAAATTTTAATATTTTTTATCCCTAAAACTTAAAATTTGAGATAGTTTCTCTCTCTAAAATTTTTGAGATAGTTTCTCTCTCTAAAAATTTTAAGTACTTTCTCTCTCTAAAATTTGCTATATATTGCCTCTTAAACATTTTAAGATACTTTTTTCTAAAACTTACAATATGAGATAACATCTCTCTCTAAAAATTTTGAAATAGTTTCACTCTTTAAAAAATTTGAGGTAGTTTCTCTCTCTAAAAAAAATTTGAAGTAGCTTCTATCTCTAAAATTTGATATAGTTTTCCCTTCTATATCGCTTTAAAATTCTAAGATACTTTTTCTTTATAAAATTTAAAATTTGATATAGTTTCTCTCTCTAAAAATGTTCAAATACTCTCTCTCTTTCTAAAATTTAAGATAGTTTCTCTCTTTATAAATTTTGTGATAGTTTCTCTCTCTAAAATTCTTGCGACAGATTCTCTCTCTAAAATTTTTGAGATATTTTATCTGTAAAAATTTTTAGGTGCTTGCTCTATCTAAAATTGAGATAGTTATCTCTCAAAATTTTGATATAGTTTCTCTCTTTAAAATTTTAAGGTATTTTCTTGCTCTAAAACTTAAAATTTTAGTTTCTCTTTAAAAAAATTTAGGTAGTTTCTCTTTCTAAAATTTAATGTAGTTTTTCTCTTTCTTTAAAATTTTAAGATACTATCTCTCTATAAAATTTAGAATTCAATGTAGTTTCTCTATAAAATTTGGAGATAATTTTTCTCCATAAAAATGTCAAATACTCACTCTAAAATTTAAAGTTTGAGATAGTTTCTCTCTCTAAAAGTTTTTGGTAATTTCTCTCTAAAACTTAAATTTGATAAAATTTACTCTCTAAATATTTTGAGATAGTTTCTCTTTAAAAATTTAGAGGTAGTTTCTCTCTCCAAGGCTTAAAATTTTAGATAGGTTCACTTTTAAAAAAAATTGAGATAGTTTCACTATTTAAAAATTTTATGATAGTTTTTCTGTAAATATTTTCAAGTACTTTTTTTTTCTTAAATTTAAAATTTGAGATAGTTTATCTCTTTAAAAATTTCAAGATAGTTTCTCTATCTAAAACTTAAAATATGTGATAGTTTCTCTCTTGAAAAAATTTTTGAAAATTTTTGGGATAGTTTATCTATCAAAAACGTAAAATTAAGATAGTTTCTCTCTCTAAATATTTTGAGATAGTTTCTCTCTTAAAAAAATTTTAAGTATTTTCTCTCTCTAAAATTTAAAATTTAATGTAGTTTCTCTCTCTAAGACTTAAAATTTAAGATAACGTCTCTCTAAAAAAATTGAAATAGTTTCTCTCTCTAAAAAATTTTAAGTTCTTTTGTTACGTGTCCAACATGGTACTTTTGTTACGTGCCTAACATGTAGCTCATCTGCTTTAATGATAAGCGTGATAAATAAGAAAGGCATCGGTATTTATATCTTATGCAGAGTCGTCGGGTTGATCAAGTCTTTGGGTTGATTTACATATATGTATATCTCATGCTGAGTCGTGTAGGAGTAGTTAATAAAGTCATGTAATACATTACTGCGTAATACATTATTTGCCATTTGGATACCTAGAAATATATTGTTTGTAAAATATATTACTGGCGTAATAAATTACCTGTAAATGGATTTTACTGTTTGTGTTGTGTAATTTATGATTGATTACTAATTTTTATTTTTTTTTTTGTTTTTATATGGCACTAATGCCTTCAGAGGAGGGGACGAGCTTAAAAAGGGAGGGATCACATTATGTTGTGTGAAATTTTTTATTATGATTGTGTTGTGTAATTTATCATTAATTACTGATTTTTTTTATTATTATTTTTGTTTTTATATGACAGCTGATGCCTTCAGATAAAAGGGACGAGCTTAAAAAGGAGGATCACCTAGTTATTATGAAGAGGGAGGGCTTAGAATATTTTTTTTAATGAAAGATAAGGTAGGTAAAAACGCAAGCGAAAGATTTTCCAAAATTACCCATCACTCGTAATAGATTTTTCAATCTCTTTCCATTTCCTTACGATTAAGTGTACCCAAAGAGTGGAAATGTCATATTTCCTTGTAATCTATTGTGACATAATAGATTTTCGGGTACCTAAATGGCCCCTAAGTGTTTGGGTAGATTTAAGTAGTTGTAGGAGTAGTTAATAAAGTCGTGTATATCGGGTTGATGTAGTCTTTGGGTAGATTTACATGAGTAGTTAATAGAAGTTGATATTTTGGCTATTTTTTTGGGTTTATCGGGTAGATTACAGTGAGTAGAAGTTGATCTTTTGACTATTTTCTTGTAATCAACGTGGCTATTTTTTTGTAATCAACGTAGCTTGAGTATTTAATGAGAAGTAGCTATTTTCTTATAATCAACATAGCTTGAGTATTTAATGAGAAGTAATTTTTCGAGAGGAATCTTTTGAACCCAACCAACACGTATATGTTAACGAGGTCACCATTAAACTTATTTTACTCTTTTCTGTTGCATTAGAAAGATAGGTACATCAAAGAACAAGAACTCTCCTCAGTACGTTCATTGTGGTAATGGAGCAAAGGTATGGATCAGCAAGTGGAGAAGCTGGAAGATGATTTGAGCTCTCTCAATGTTGGACAACAACATATAATGGACAAGCTTAACGAGCTATTCGAAAAGCTTGGTTCACATTCAGCTAATATTGAACCTGAAGTAGATGAGAACTCAAGGGCTCCACTCCAGAACCATGAAGTACGGCTTGGGAATACTAATGGAAATCGTCAAAATGGATCGAGCAGTCATTCCCTTCAAAGCTTGTCAAACTCGATTTTCCCCTCTTTAATGGTGAAGAAGACACGACGAGTTGGACTTGCAGAGTAGAGCCATTTTTCCAGTTCCATCATTTTTCCAGTTCCATCAACACCAGAGGAAGAACTTTTTCCAGTTCCATCAAACACCAGAGGAAGAACGTGTGGCTATTGCGTTTTTTCATTTGGAGGGTGACGCTCAACTGTGGTGCCAACTATTCAAATAAGAAGGAGGCGAAATGACTTAACAGACGTTTTGTGACAGGTTGCACGTCAAGTACGATCCCACCCAATTCCAAGATTTCTTTGGCAACTTAGCTAAGTTGCAACAAATTGGAACTGTTCGAGACTACCAAACTCAATTTGAAAGGCTGCTCACTAAGGTGGGGTATCTTCCTCCTAACCGCCTCATCAGCGGATTAAGGGACAACATCAAGGCAGACATGTTAACAGGGCGCCCTACGACCTTATCAACAGCTATCAGACTTGCTTGTTTGTACGAGGCCCGTCCATCACAAGCAGCAAGGAGGCAACCAACATCGGTCATACGCTTCCAGTTCGGCGGATGACACCTGCTGAATTGCAAGAGAGACGTGCAAAAAGGTTGTTGTATAATTGTAACGAGAAATTTGTGTCGGTACATCGATATGAGAAGTTGTTTTTAATTGAGGCCTCTTATGAAGAAGAAGGTAATATCGTTGCAATAGACCAGCAATTTCCAGATTTTGGTCTTGAGGACAAGATCGAATTTTAAGGAGTGAGGAGATGTTACGTGTAGGTAAATAAGTCATGTTATGTGTAGGTAAATAAGGTAGGCATGAGTATGTATATCTCGCATGCAGGAGTAGTTAATAAAGTCATATATATCGGGTAGACCAAGTCTTTGGGTAGATTTGATCTTTTGGCTATGGATTACATGAGTAGCTAGTAGAAGCTGATCTTTTGGCTTTAGTTATTTTCTTGTAATCACCTTGACTTGAGTATTTAATAAGAAGTAACATTTCGCGAGGGAATGCTTTTGAACTCCAACCAACACAAGGTCAGGTTTCCTTCATTAAACCTATTTTACTCACTACTCATTAGTAGTTCTTGTTGCTGCATTAGCAAGATAGATAGGTCACTGTTCTTGTTTTCTACTGCATTAGCAAGATAGGAATGTCGTTGTTTTTGTTTTCTGCTGCATTAACAAGATAGGTACGTCAAAGAACAAGAAGTTTTATGCTGCATTAGCAAGATAGGTACGTCTAGGTACATCGAAGAACAAGAAGAACTCTCCTCAGTATGTGCCACTTTCTCACTATAAAATTTAAAAATTGAGATAGTTTTCCTCTTAAGAATTTTCAGGTACTTTGTCTTTATAAAACTTAAAATTGAAGATAATTTCTCCATCTAAAATTTTGAGATAGTTTCTCTCTCGAAAAATTTTCAAGCATTTTCTCTCCTCTAAACTTAAAATTTGAAATAGTTTCTCTCTCTAAAATTTTTGAAACAGGTTTTCTCTCTAAATCTTTTTAGGTACTTCTCTCTCTAAAATTTGATATTGTTTCTCTTTAAAATTTTAAGATATTTTCTCTCTCTAAAACTTAAATTTTGATAGAGTTTCTCTCTGTAAAATTTTTATATAGTTTTTTCTCTCTCAAAATTTTCAGGTACTTTTTCTCTATAAAACTTCAAATTTGGGATAGTTTATCTCTCTATGAATTTTCAAGTACTCTCTCTTTATAAAACTTAAATTTGAGTTAGTTTCTATCTCTAGAAATTTTCAAGTCTCTCTCTCTAAAACTTAAATTTTTGAAGTAGTTTCTCCCAATAAATTTTGAGATAGTTTCTCTCTCTAAAATGTTTTTAGAAACTTCTCTATCTAAAATTTGATATATTTCTCTCTCTAAAATATTAAAATGTTTTCTCTTTAAAACTTAAATTCTGACTAATTTCTATCTATAAAAACTTTGAGATAACTTCTCACTGTAAATGTTTTTGATAGTTTCTCTCTCTAAAATTAGAAATAGTTTTTCTTTATAACGTTTAATGATACTTTCACTATCAAACATAAAATTTGAGATAGTGTCTCTCTTTAATTCATAGGGGTGATTGTATTTTGTAATGTGGACGTCTCCATAACAGGGTAATATGGGCTGAAAATCAATTTTGGAGGGTAAATACAATGATATAGATTCCTTTATTTTTGGCTCGAAATGAGGAAAACAATTACCAGCAGAAATACTTTTCGGTTCCAAAATTTCAATCCAAATGCAAGAAATGCGTCATCTCCACTAAAAACATTTCTGGAAATGTATTTCCAAGTATCCAAACAACCCTTAAAGTTCTTATACCTAAGTTCTTATCCAAACAACTCCTAAGGTTTGAAAAATCGGTGGGTCAATCAAAATGGTCCAATTTGATTTGGGAATCGGTGGGATCGATCCATTGCTCCCATATAATAAGAACAAGCCGATTTCCCCTAGGAGTAGATCTAGCATCACAGTTATTTTTTTTATCTTTTTTTAATTTTTTCTGAATTTTTTTTTATGTTTTTGACAAGTTACAGTGCATACCGGTTTTTGGGATTAGCAGTCTGGGTCTTATGTGTTGTATTTTTGAACCGTGCTTGTAGCTATTGAATCTCTCTGAAGCTTAGATTGCATCCCCAACACCAACGTTGATGAACGAATTATTGGGACCTCATTTTCACACACCAAAGCAAGATGAGCACATACGGGTATCCTCCACAAATGATATTGTATATTTACTCCCTAAAGGCCAATATTTTTTTTCAATATATAAAATTTTGGCGTTTAGGAATCACCAAGTTACTATAAAAGCATGTTTGAATAGAACGAAATTAAGAATTTTGGATATTTAAAATTCCAAAAAATCTATGGATTTGCAACATCAAAGACTCTTGTAATGGATTTCTTGAAACTCTTGTTTGGATATACAATAAAAAGTTCATTGATTCCTACATCATTTCCATGTCCATTGTTCGATAACAATATTTGATAAAGTTTGTCTTTATAATTTCAATATACTCTCTCTCTCTAAAACTCAAAATTTGGGATAATTTTTCAAAATATTTTGAGATAATTTCTCTCTCTAAAATTTTATATGGCTTCTCTCTCTCTCAAATTGTAATGTACTTTCTCTTCAAAACTTAAAATTTGAAGTTGTTTCTCTATCTAACAATTTGAGAGTTTCTTTCTCAAGTATTTTCTCTCTCTAAAAATTAATATATAGTATCTCTCTAAAAATCATACTTGGGATGTCATTACTCTTCATAAAGAAAAAAAACCCGTTGGCTGCACATGAGTCTATAAAACCAAATACAAAAGAGATGGAACAATTGAGAGATACAAGGTGAGACAAGTTGCATAGGGATTCACCCAAACTTTTGGTGTTGACTGCAACGAAACATTTGCTCCAATGGTTAAAATGAATACTATGAGGGTTTTACTTTTTATTGCTGCCAACAATGGCTAGTCATTGCATCAACTAGATATAAAAGATGCTTTCTTGCATGGAGATTTGAAGTCTACATGACATTTGCTCTTGCTCATCCTCAAGAAGACAATAAAACTCCGGTCTGCAGGGTCAAGAAAGTAATCTATGGATTTTGACAATTTTTTAGGGTATGGTTTGCAAAGTTTAGTCAATTTCTTATTGATATAAGTTTCTCTCAAAGTAATATTGATTCATCCATGTTTGTAAAAAAAAGCAATCCAATAATGTTATTGTCCTTATCGATGTTGATGATATTGTTATAATAGGAAGTGATTCAAATGCCATATAAAATTGAAAGATTACCTTCATATGAAGTTTGATATTAAAGATTTGAAAAAACTCAAATATTTTTTTGGAATTGAGGTTGTTTACTCTCATATAGGTATTTTTATTTCTCAAAGAAAATATGTTTTAGATCTGCGAAATTGGCAAGATAGGGTGTAAATCAATTGGTACTCGAATTGAGACAAATTATAAAGCTTACACCGGCCCAGACAATGTTATGAAAGATACTTGGATATTTTAACGTTTGGTTGGTCGACTTATATATCTCACTGTCACTATACCTAATGTTGCTGATCCGGTTAGTATGGTAAGTCAATTCGTGCATGCTCTCTTCGTGAAGTTGTCAATTAGTTTTAAAGGTATCTTAAGTCATCAATTGGAAGTGGAATTTTAATGAGAAATCATGGTCATACTGATATTATTGCCTTTTCTGATGATGATTGAACAATTATTTCTATAGATAGAAGATCCACCATAGGGTATTGTACATTTGTAGATGGTAACCTTGTAACTTAGACAGTAAGAAGCAGTCGGTGGTTGCTTGATCTCGTCTAGAGGCCGAATATAGAGTCATGGCAACTATAACCTGCAAATAATTTGGCTAAAATTTCTTCTCAGATATATAAGTTGCAATAATTTTCGTCCAATGGTTATGAATTGCGACAATCAAGCTGCTCTTCATATCACATCAAATCCAGTATTTCATGAACGGACTAAGCACTTAGAAACAAATTGTCATTTTGTAAAAGAGAAAGTTCAAGCCAAATAAATTACTACTCTCTTTGTCGGAAGCAAAAATCAACTTGATAATATCTTTACAAAGGCCACAAGCAAAGTGCAGTTTCAGGAAATATTAAGCAAGGTGAGCTTGATAGACATCAAAGCATCAACTTGAGGGGGTGTTGAAACAGTGTACAACTACCCAAATATCTTACTCGGTGGATAGCTTATACAAATCCCTTATTTTGGATAATTAATTGTGTAGAATATATTTGTGATAGATTTAAGAGATATTTAGAGAATTAGTTTCTAATTTATTGAGATCTTACATCATCTATATAATGTTTGGTAAATGAAATAATGGGTACAAGTGAGTAACCCTTCAACCGTGGATACAGTACCTCATCTTGTAGATGCCTAGCACACATATAATAAACAAACAATATATTTTAATAACAAAATTTGTGGGAATTATAAACATAAATTTCTAAAATAAAAAAGAAGCCTCAGCAAGAGGGGTTAGAAACTTAGTTGTTGTTATTAACATAAAAAATTACAACTAATCCATTGGCAGGGTTTTCTTTAAGGGTGGCAATAGGTCGGGTTGGGTCCCTCTTCGGACCTGGCCCCAAAAATATAGTGTTAGACTCGGACGTTGACTCAATTGAACCCAAAAATTATAATGTCTATGTATTTAATTGTATTTAAATATGGGAAAGCTTTCTATGATCTCCCTGCAACATAGAAGTTATATCCTCCCCTTTATCCATCCATCCATTTTTGAATGGTGGGCTAAGATTGCCCCAATCACAATGTACATCTCTACACTGTTTTATTTTTAATTTTTTTCTACTATTTTGGCACCAAATTTTGGATGTCTATTCTTCTATTAAACTAGCACTAA
>NW_006499583.1:551071-562918 GCF_000471905.2 Amborella trichopoda | reverse complement strand
GGGTACACCCCAATGAGAGTATGGTACGGACCAAATTGCATATTCAAAAAATTTGTATTAAAAAAACGAAAAAATAAAGTACTTTGAGATGTTGAATCTAAGATTAAACGGTGGGTGGCTGTCTTGATAAAAAATGGTCGGCTGGATGGAATGGGAGGATAGAACTTTTAGGTTGTAGGGAAAATACAAAAAGCTTTTTTTATAAATATATGAGTAATGAATCTATAGGACCTCCCTCACCCATGTGTGTAAGACTCTAAAAGATCACCATTAAAATTGGTGCGGATCTCTAAAAAAAATTATCACATGTGAAATTTGACTTTTCTATAGATCAATTCTAAATTAAATGGTGATCCTAAAACACATTGGAAAGTGGGGGATGGGGGATGGGGGAGGGGGAAGGGGGGAGGGGGGGAAGAGTCCTAAAAGATCATTTCCCTATATTATATTTCATATGTTAAAACCCGAAAAATATTATCGGACCTTGACGTGGTTCTGGACCCGAACCTGGATCCAAATAGTGTTTAGTGAGCGACTCCTCTTGTCCCTTGGCACTCTACATTAACCCCATGGCTTCTCCTCTCCTCTCATCTCCTCTCGCGCTTCTTCGTTCACAACTCCTCCCTGCAAACGCTCTTCGCCTTTTTTCCTACTCTTTAACAAAAGGAAAGGTCCTCTTTCTCTCTCATTTATCTTCGTTTGGTTTGCCCATTCTGAGGCGGTTTGGTGACTCTCCATTAATTGGGTTGTTGCAGAGTGTGCGTAGGTTTCAGTCATTCTCTCCAATGGCGTCTCAGCTGAAAGAGTCTGCTGCCAACAATCCTGGTCTTCATGAAGACACTGCCGATGCCACCAAAGGCTATTTCATGCAGCAAACTGTAAGCGGAAATCTCCATTTCTCTCTCTTCCTGTTTCACTCTGGGCTTACAAATTTCTTGTCACTCTAGCTTTGTTTGTGCCCCATTCCATCTTTAAGGAATACAACTCTGGAATTGAGTCAATTCCTGGTAATGAATCTTATGGGAGATACAGATCATGGAAGTTGGGTTTTTTCTGTTTGGATATTTTGGAAAAGATGTCAAATATTTAAGGACAAGATTGGAGGTGTACTTCAGAGTGCAAAGTTTTTTTACCTTTTGCATCTTTTTTAAAGTCATATTTCATGGATTGAAAGTTTTATCTTGAATTATTGATTTGCTTGGGAACACTGACAATATCTGTGTGTGGCCTAGATGTTTCGAATCAAAGATCCCAAAGTCAGCCTCGATTTTTACTCTCGGGTCTTGGGCATGAAGTAAGTTCTACCCAAGATTTCTGATTAAATTTCAATGCGATAAGCTTTGGAAAAAAACCAGCATCTTCACTCTTAGTAGTGTCACAATAAATAAATCGGAATGGATGTCTTTTCTCTGTTATGGTCCCAGTTCTCATTTACTAATAATAGTTTATTTGTCAATACACCTGAATCTATATATTTTCATGCAGTTATTGATTATGATCTCTCATACCTCATTTTAATCAGAAGGTCTGCAATTTCAGGCTCCTAAAGAGGTTGGATTTTCCAGATATGAAGTTCAGTTTGTACTTTTTGGGTTATGAGGTAAAAGTCTATAAATTGCTAATTAGAAGGGAAGGTCTTTGTTAATGACCATTCAGCAATATTATTTGGGTTTTGTTTTTTTCTCTTTAGATAGTGACATATTTTGGTAATTTGCAGGACACAAATACAGCTCCTACTGATCCAACCCAACGGACAGTATGGACATTTGGTCAGAAGGCAACAATAGAACTTACCCAGTAATTACTAACTTATGTGTTCTCTAGTACACTGATTGTTCTATCTGCATCATTTCTATGTTATACTTTATTTGACATAGATTTCTGAATGGCCTCTATCTGCTAAAATGTGTTTCTTGCAGTAACTGGGGCACTGAAACTGATCCTGACTTTAAAGGCTACCACAATGGCAACAGTGAACCTCGTGGATTTGGTATGAGCATTATTGGTTTTATGTTGAAGTACGATTTTTGTTCTGTCTCAAAAGCATAATTTTATACATGCGTTTTCAAGGGAAATGTAAATCATAAATTATTGTTGTCTTTGGGATCACAATTTCATATCTTGGAACAATTCTCATTAAGCCAAAGTTTTCAATCTTGGGTTCAACTTTTGAAAATCCTGTCCTGAACTATAAATGTGGAAATGAAGTTCAGGACTGAATTTTGTATCTGACTTTGGAGGAAATTCCCATGTTTTTTTGAGAATTTTTTAAAAATATTTTACAATGGCACATCATTTTTCCTTTAAATTTTGAACCAAGCATAGTCTAGTGGTCTACATATGTAGGTCAGCTATTAAATATGATTCAGTGTCATGGTTTCAGGCTTCATCTAAAGCTAACAATGAAATTCTGTCTTTATTCCTTTTATTTAATCGGTTTTATTCGCCAAGATTTGTCAATCGTGCTGTTAATTTCTTGGTTTAGCTATTTTTGCACAGATAATAGAATAAACAATTTCCTTCTCTCTTTTTTATCCTTCTTAATGCAATCTTCTTTCTCAAAGGTCATATTGGAATTACTGTTGATGATACATACAAGGCCTGTGAACGCTTCGAGCGCTTGGGAGTGGAGTTTGTGAAAAGACCAGATGATGGTCAGTATCACTATCACCCATTTGCTTGCTTGAAGAACTAAAAAAGAAAGAAAGGAAAATAGTTAGCGAGTATATTATGCTTGGCTTGGTTAACCTCTCGAACGCCCATCATTGCTTGTGAGTTAAGATATCTGCTTTGCTTGCACTTTTTTTTGATGGGGCCACTGGTACAAGGACTCAACCAGACCTCTCAACTGAAAAAGAAAAAAAGAAAAAAGAGAAATAAAGAATAAATAACGATTATACACGACAAGCTGGTTTCCCTAGTTTTGGTGCCAACCGGCCTATTTTCTTGTCTGGTCACTTCTTGAATTCAGGAAACCGAAAGGCCAGGGTTGAAATATACTGTTGGAGAGGCTTGTAGGACTAGTTGAACCAGTTTTATTTATTCTTTTTCACTTCTTTTCTTAACACTTAAACTATAAATTAATTGGATGAGCAATTGGAATATGTTGGACCAAGTTGGCCACTTTTCCAACGTAATGGTGGTTCTGGTCATTATTACATCAACTCTATTAATCATATGAATTTAGGAGATCAGATAAAGCTATTTCCCCTGAGAAGCACTGTAATTAATATCTTGAACCAGGGTTAGATAATTCTGGATTAGAGAAGGCTACTTCCTTTGGGGCTATCATGACGCATGACTATTATCTTGTTAGGATTTCTTTGTTGAACAGCTGAAAGAAGCATTTCATTCATTGTATGTGAGTATGTCTTACCTTTAATAACTTAAATATGATTTACAACTAAGCATGAGAGAAAGCATGTAGAATAGAAAAAAGTCAAATGGATTAGGGTGGTGGTTCTGCTCATTATTACATCAACTCTCTATTAATCATATGAATTTAGGAGATCAGATAAAGCTATATCTCCTGGGAAGCACTGTAATATCTCAAACCAAGGTTAGATAAATTCTGGATTAAGGCTACTTCCTATGGGGCCATCATGACGCATGACTATTATCTTGTTAGGATTTCTTTGTTGAACAGCTGAAAGAAGCATTTCATTCATTGTATTTGAGTATGTCTTACCTTTAATAACTTAAATATGATTTACAACTAAGCATGAGAGAAAGCATGTAGAATAGAAAAAAGTCAATAGGGTGGAGTTCCCCATGCTCAACTTGTTTTGAACAACTTTGCTCAAGCTAAGGTGTCGATTTTTGTGTTGGCCTTTCTGATGATGTGAACAAAAGAAATTACAACTTATCACTGGTATCCAAGATCTCCTCCAATGTGCCAACAAGCTCTTAGGGAGTGAGCCTTACAAGTGCTTGACGGATTCGCTCATAGTTTTAAAAAGCGGCCCAGCGCTTAGGTGGTCGCCTAGACGGTCTAGAAGGCCTGAGCGCATCGCGCAGGCCTAGGTGGCCAAACTAGGCGGATATCCCTGGGCACCCACCTAGGTGCTAGGGAGCTTGCCTAGGCGCCCGTCTGAACCCCGCCTAAGTGGCCGCCTAGGGCTTGCGCCCCACCCAGGGGCGGAAATGCAGCTCCTTGAAGGTATTTTTGGGTCATTGTTTTAATACTAAAGGGGAAAATTTGTCGGTTTTAAGTTCATTTGAAACCTAAAACCCATTAGAGGCTGATTTAAAGAAGTATGCATGAGTGGGCCCATAAATTCTATCAACAACAAAGCCATCACAGTAGACTGGGGTTGTTAGAGGGACATGAAGATGATGGTGATCATGATTAAGATGATGATGATAAAAAGAGGATTATTGTGGCAATTCCAACAACTATGGTGTAGTCCGCTTTCATTGTCATGGTAGGATAGGCACCTGGGCTTCTTCTTCCTCAAAGCTGAGCTGCACATTAGCTTAAACCTTTAAGCCATCCTGATTCTTCAGTTGAAGTTTTACCTGTGAATTGACGGATTGTAACTTGTAGGCATTAGAGGATCATGGCATGCATGGTGATACCTTTTTTAATATCTCCTTATTGCAAAACATTGGGAACTGGGATCATACTGAGCTGATGTATCATCTAGTATTATAGTCAAGAGATGCCCTGAGGCAATACCTGATGTTGGCCAAACCTGGTCGCAACAATTTGATCCTAAATTGTTCTGTAGCTGATTTGCTTATGAGGTTGTTTGCTATGACTTGGTTGGTTGTGCCTATCATGGTTACAGGTGCATATCTGAAGGTCTGCTCATGGTTTGTGCCTGGCAAGATGTTTTGTTTGTTTTGCCTTGTGAGGCATGAAAATGTTCAATATTCTCAGATTGTACATGTCCATTTTAGAAATTATTTTGGGAATATTTTTGGCACTGTAATTGTGTATTAATAATTACTCGAAGTGGAGGTATAACAAAATGTGCTTAGCTATTTCCATTTTTAAGTTAAAATCTCTAAAAGGATAATAGTGTATACTAAGAAAAAAAGAGAGAAGATATACAATTCAAAATAGTTAAATGTTCTCTTGTTTAATAGTTTAAGAGAAATAGTTCTTAAAAGTAAAAAAAAAAACAATAATTGTTATTTTATCAATTTTTTGGACATTTGTTTTATTTTTCATACTTTTCCCATATAGCCATACTCAAACTCATAGATCTCGACTTTCTTAAAGGAATGAGGTCAAAATGCTAATTTTAAAATATATATATATATATATATATATATATATATATATTATATGTAGTATTTCATATTTTTTGAAAAGGTTTGGAGAGTGACTAAGTATGGAGATGTATGTCGAAAATGGTACACCTTGCAATCTTTTGACTAAAGAGCCCTAAAAATAGAAATCATTGTATAAAATTGAACACCAATTTCATCCTTAGATGTCAATCTCCATAATCCAATGGAAGCTTCTGTCCTAAATCTCTCCCTAAATGCGCTCCCTAATCTTCAATAAGCGACATCTATTATCCATAGAATCAGCAAAAACCTAGACCATTGTTTGAAATGCTTGAGATTCGATATCAATTAAGGAATGGCAATCATGGAATCATGTTGGAAGATTCTTGTTGCCAGAATTGCTGTCTGTACCGGGCGAATTGCAGGAATCGAGGTTCCTACTTTATAGGAATCGGGTTTCGACCCAAATGGAATTGAGATTCCTACATCCTTAGATTCGATTTCATACCACTTTGGAATTGATTTTCATCCCAATTGGAATCAATATTCATACCATTTAGGAATCGAGTTTCAACCCACTTGGAATTGAGATTTCCTACATCAATGTATCGGGTTTCAACCTTAATCGAGATTCCTAACTCTAGACATTTACATTTGAATGTTGATTTTGTGTTACCAAAACTTTGAACTCGTGTTAATCGGATTGCTTTTTGGTGCACCCATGAACCATGGGATTCAATGTTCTCCTATCTGGATTTCATAAAACTCACAGATAGGATTTCATAAATATTTGAAGCGAGATTTCATGGTGATTAAATCACGGTTTTGTCCACCTATGAATCGTAGTATTTGATTATGCGGAATTTGGATCCGAAAAAATCTGATCGAGATTCGATGAAGGTGGCAGCAAGATTACATGTTGATCGAATAGTTGTTTCTTGCACTTACAAACTGCGGCATTTGATGCTGTGGAATCTAGATTCCAAAAAAACCAAATCAAGATTCAATAAATGTGGAATCGGGATGTAACAAATGTGGAATTTAGATCCAATAAATGTTGGAATTGAGATTCAATAAATGTGGAATGGAGATTCCTAATGTGGGGTCGAGATTCCTAAGGAAACAGATTCCTTGAAGATTCCTTGACGGAGTCCTCCTTGAATCGGGATTTTGAAGTGGAATCACCACCTGGGGTGAGAGATTCCAGTAACTATGGGCTAAAGAATCTTCTGGGATGAAGCCCATATGTAACTTTTTGAAATTTTGTTCAATTCGAAACAACGTTTTAAAATGCGGGATTCGGCCAAAAGCGGTGGAGGGGCCGATGCGGCGCGATGTGGTCCGGATGCGGGTGCATCGCGACGATGTGGTCAATAAATATAAAAAAATTCTAAAAAATCTATAAAAATAGGTTAATGCATAGAAAAAAATATGGAGGTGATATATGTGATAGTAGATATTTTAGTTTAATGATTAAGTCCAAAAATATTAGTAGTCGGAGATTCTGTATCAACTATCCCCTGATAGAAACTAGAAACTTGAAATTAGCTTCATAAAACATTCAACAATAAAAAACCATTAGTGCAAATTTGCAATCACAAACTTCAAAATTATAAAATAGTGATACTACAAACCAAAAGTCCATATCTCCATGAAGATTAAAGAGTTTTGAAGTCAAGCTCAAGAAGAGTTAATAGTTACTTAATACAATCATCCCAAACAATTTTGAAGTCAATTTTTCAAATATTAATCAGAAAAGCCATCTTAAGAGTTGTCATGTGCATCATCAATATCATCCTCAGTGGCCTCCACGTATTTTTCTTCCTCGGTCTCCTCGGAGGCAGCCTCCTCTTCCTCGACCTCTGGAGCTGATGTACGAGTACGACTAGACCCAGTTCTTGCTGCTCCTCTACTCCTCTGTGCTCTAGTGTTAGGTCGACCTTCTTCATTAGCCCTTGTTGCTAGCTCGACATCGAGCCATGTAAGATCCTCACCCTCAAACACACGCTCTAGTCTTAGATCCATGATCCACTCACTTGTGGAATCACCATCAGCTTCATATAATTGAATAGAGTTGAGCTTCATGTGATTTTGATACCTCTCCCTAAGCCGCTCATTATAACGCACATAAACCAAATCATTCAAGTTTTTTTGCTCCAACCTATTCCTTTTTTCATCATCATCAAATAATTGCATATCATCGAGTAGTTCTTTTCTTTTCATTTTTTTCTTCTCTTTATCTTTTTTCAATCTATCCAAGTATTCTCTAATCTCTTTTTTTATATCATCTATAGCTTATGGGCATACTTTTACATTCCCGGAAATTCTGATTAAATGCTCTTCTTGTCGAAAAATGCCACCCATATAAGTATTTCCACAGATTAAGCATTTCACACAATTTCTATCTTTCGGATTTTTTAGTTTGGCATATTTCCAAAGTCGGATCCTTATTACTAGAAGATTGGGAAGAAGACATTGCCCCAAAAATAAGTATTATAGTATTACTGTACAAGAAGTAATAAAAAGTTACCGTTTCTTGAAGCAATGCTTGATTTCTTCACGGCCTTTGAAAACCCCGATTTCTTGTCACAAATTCACCCTAACGTCCCCAGATTAACAATCAAAAGCATCAAATCAACATCCAAGTGTCAAATAACTGCCAACTCGAAGATTTGAATGAAAAAAATTTTTCCGTCTAATTTTTTTTTTGCTCAATTTGATAAAAAAAAAGCCAAAAAAGTGGCTGTAAATCATCGTATTTTACCCCTAACTTCCCCAAATTAACAATTAAAAGCATGAAATCAACATCCAAGTATCAAACAACCGCCAAATCCAAGATTTGAATGAAAAAAAATTTCCGCCTAATTCTTTGTTTGCTCGATTTGATAAAAAAAAGCCACAAAAGTGGCTGTAAATCATTGTTTAGGGGGTTTAATACCCCCCCAAACTGTTTCCCCCATTTTTGGATCGTCAAAAAGACCATTTTGCCCCTCCTCGAGGGGCACAATCGAAAAAAATTTAGGCGGAAAAGATGCGGTGCGGTGCGATGCGATACGGCTACGATGCAGCGTGATGCGGTGCATATGCAGCCGCATAGCTCAAAACCGCATATGCAGTCATTTCAGATGTGGAGCCCATCGCATACCGCATGATGCGGCCGCATAGGTGGCAATGTGGCCGCATTTTAAAACACTGATTCAAAACTTTCGGTGCTCAAATGTGTTTTAATTTTAATCCTTCTGACATTCATGTGATTGGTTGCCTTTGTAAATCTAAAAAGATGAAAGAAACATTCATTTTCAACCATAGGCATTTAAAAACTTGAGAGAAAAGTTGTTAACTCGTTTGTGTCCATTTGGCACAAGTTGGATGCCCTCGGTAAAGTCTCTTAAAGTCTTGGCTACTCTTTAGTCCTTGTGGTTTGAACTTAAAGCACTAGAGGGTGGCACCAACGGATTTGACTTAGGTGAGTCCTTACCGCCAATTTTAAACATGTGCTCTAGGCAAGATGAAGAGCTGATACTGGTTGTAGTTAGGATTATGACAATGATGATGATGGTGAGTCATTCGATGGTGGTTATACTAAGGGGTAGTATCGCTTCTGGATGGATTATTCTTGATGACTGATGACTTAATATGGGCTCCAGCAGTGGCCAAACATATAGCTCATATGAATGCTTTTACAATCATAGCCTTCAGGCTACCAATATATAACCGCTATACCACTATAGGTATGCACTAGTGCTAGAGTCTAAACCTGGAGTTTGGACATCTCCCTCTCTCTCTCTGTCCCCTCTCCCCCCTTGCCTCCCTTCCTTTGTGTGTGTGTAATATTTTTAAGATTTGAACACTTACATGTGGTACAATTGGCCCACATAGTTCTTAGAAGTTATTGCTATTATTTTCAAGTCAATTATATTGTTTTTAATTGTTTTTGCGAACTTAATAGACATGGTTCTTAGGAATTATTATTATTATTATTATGATTGTTGTTGAGTCATCTATTGATAAAAATATGGAATACTACATCCTTAGGGTTGAATTCTGAAGTAAGTGGATTTGTTTAATTTTTGGTGTGACATAAAATGCATCAATAGAAGACAACTCAAAAAACAATCAAATGATGCATAAACACATGCTTGAGGCGTTAAGTTAGTGTCTTTCAACAAATAAATTCAAAAATCTCCAATTAACCACGGATGCTCCTTCTACATAATATATATATATATATATATATATATATATATATATTTTATCCATTTCGCTTCTTTTAGTATTAGAAATGAAATGTTGAAAAACTTGTTGACTCAGGAGTCAGCAAGTTGACTCGGCTTAGGACTTGACCAAGTCTCGAGCAACCTTGGAGTTTGAATGTTGGGATCGGGTGGTTGTGCGAAATGATTGCTAGGCATATGCCTTCTGCTAATATATATAAGTTCAAGATCCTGAACTCCCTTTTTCATGTTTACACTTAAGCTTCCCTTTGCTTTTATAGTTCCCCTGTCTTTCCTGATAGTGGTCCCTCAATCTTACTCAAAGCAAACATGATGCTCATGGTGTGTACTTAAAGGGGAGGATGGAGGCTAAGTCTGGCTAATAATTATGTCTTGATTCTGCCTTGCCCCAAATTCATATTAGCTCCTTGGTAGATGGAACTTCCATATACAAATAAGTTGGTAGATATGCAGGTCAGGGTCTGAATAATAGAACTTTTTTTGTATATCTCCTGCTTAAGAATATTGGATCTCTGATTGCTAAGAACCCAACTGGCTAGTTTGTTTCTGAAATTGGTTGAATGTTACTTGATTATGCTTCTTACAGTCAAGGTGTAAATGCAATTGGTTATGTGAGGCTTATAAATGCTTTCTACCTGTTCAATGTTGATATTTTCTACTAAAGTTTCTTTTGTTTCTTTGCTTCACCTTGCCATGCTTGAAAATTGTTTACTTTTTGAATATATGGACCTGTCATAGACAAAATAATTAGACATACTCTCATGTATTCATGGGTGGGTTTTCTTTTAGTCCATTGTAGATTTTACCTGAACTTAGTGTTGGGTGTGTGTTTTTTATTCATAATGCAAGGCCAAAATACACTTGGGAGATTTATGATTAAGGGAAAAAAAAGGATGAATATAGTGGATGTAACAATATTGCCACTATATTCCACTATATTGCCCCTATATTCCTCGCAGCATGATATTATAGGAGTTTTGATAGAATTTGATATGTCTTGAAAACCAGCATTCTTCAAGAGGGATTCAACAGCCGGTCCATGTGAAACCTCATCCAATCGTATATGAGGTAGAATTTTGCAGAGATACATAATGAGGCCTCATATGCCTCTAGTCCAAGAATCATATAAAATAAACATCATTTGATACATCTCCCAAATACATTGTCTATCCAGATATACCCTGGCCGTTGGTCCCAACATAGTACTTGGAGATTGATCTACAAACTATGCGACAATCATATTTGAGGTGTGATAACCCTCATCCCAAACTTTTAGCTCATTTGGAGATGATTTGACCCCTCAACGGTAGCCAAGAGTTGTATCCACTGGCTGCCAAGCAGATATTTAGCAGCCAGGATGACCTCTGGTCGGTAAATCTAGATATCTTCTAATCTATTAGGAGTTGTCTCATGGGAATTGGACCATTGGATTCCTAACTCAATACCTATCAACCATGAGAGGGTAGCTCCCATGTGAAAGTGGTTGGAGCTAAAACAGTAATCATAAAACTGTATAAAAGCTTGATTGCCGGTCTGCAATATCTCATAGAATATCAGGAGTTTTCGCACCAAATTTTGTGGAGGTATTCTTCATGAGTCCTTGTACAAGAATATCTAGCTGCCAGGCCCATAATCCCTTGAGATGAAAGCGGATGGGTTCGTAATAGCCAGATCTGCTCTTGAAATCTGTTACAGAAAATGGGTCAACTTTGGCAGGGTATATCTCCCTCGTTACTGATCCATTTGAGGTGATACTTGGTCCTTTGGATTTGTCTTTGAGTCCTCTTTCATCACGCAAAATCTCATGTAAAAAGGATTCACCATCACAAAGCGAAGTGGCGTTGATATGAAGCAGACATGCGCAAACTACATAATGGCTTGACCAATGAGTGATCCAAATAACCGCTTATTCCTCAATCTTCTCAGGATTGATCAAAGCAAATCAAGGTGGTTTCTTGTTCAAATTCCAATTTCGGAAGGGTTTTAACTTCAAGAATGGATTGAAGCTGATCATTACAGTCATTGTGGGGTGCTTTGAATTTAAATTCAAAATGAAGTTTAACTTGTGTAACCATCCTGTGAGAGAACTGGTTTTAACCACTTGATTTTGGAAAAAAGCAGCTATGCTTATCTTTGAACACTCTATTGGTACCTGATTAATGCAGTGGGAAGGGTACTGATTTGAGACTAATCATGCATGAATTGTCTTGTTCATTCCCACGTGCATTAGAGAGAGAGAGAGAGAGAGAGAGAGAGAGAGAGAGAGAGAGAAGAAGAAGAAGAGCGTACTTACGTTATTTACGTTACGTGTACGTAGTAAGGTAAGGTAGTAGACGAACGGACGGTAGTAGTACTTAATTAGTTCGTACCTACC
>NW_006499583.1:532397-550801 GCF_000471905.2 Amborella trichopoda | reverse complement strand
AGAGAGAGAGAGAGAGAAAGAAAGAGCGACTTCGATTTTCTTACGTGCTGAAGTAAGGATGAGACACGGGATGCTTAATATTGCTCACACCCTTCTGCTGTGTGTAGAAGTCATCAAACAGAGAGAGAAACGCTTGACATTCTAGATTCACTTAAAGCTCAAGTCGACGAAGCTAGAGAGTGGACAGCATCCTTGCATATATCTAGGTATACGGGTGTGAGTGTCATAAGTCCCTTTGGTGCTGATACTTTTTCCAATTCTTTTTATATTTCCTTCTTAAGATTTGTAATATGCTTTCAAGGCCTGAATCAAGGGTGTCGGAACCTATATATCAGTTTGTTGTAAAATTTAGCGGAGATTGATCAATAGTCTTTGGAACTCCTCATTACTGTAGTTATATGTAAAAAACTCCTACTATATGGCATTTAGGGTGAAAGTGTCCCTCTGTGTGTTAGTTCTCCCGATTTTCTTCGATATTCTGGAATCGTAATCATAATTTTTACTGGCACATTTGGGGCGTTACACTCAGAAATCTGAATATAAGAGAAAAACAATGTTCAAGACTTCAACATTTTTATGATGATAAATGGGGCTAAATTGTTCCATTGCTTTTGAAGCTCTTGGAGCTTGAATTTAACTGCAGTAGAATGTTAGATCTTGATAGGGCTGTGCCCTATTCCAAGCATAGTTAATTATATTGCAAGCATATTGCTTTTCTAAACTTTGTATATCTTGTATAATATTACTTTTTAGTTGTTTGGTGAGTACCATTATGTCTCTGCCTATTGTGATAGCTGTTGTTTGGATTAGGCTAGCTTAACGACTGAACTCGTTGCAATTCAGCAAAGACTGAATCCAACGCGCCCTTAGCCTCGTGTAGCTTAACGACTGAACTTGTACCAACCCGCCTTATCTGCTACACAAGCTGGCTTCGAAGGTTCTTTGAACGCAAAAAATAGGACTTAGCTGTTTGTTCGTCGCACTTATGAGCCATCGCGATCTTCGATACCAGTCGCCTCTTTTTGTAGCTCTAGAAAAAGATAGCTGAGCTCCCAAACTCTATAGAATGACGGTAGCTTAGGTCATCCCATACTTCCTTTGTAGTAGCCTGGTTCCACTACCTTTTCTTAGTTAGGGTCCACCACCCCGCTACCATTTTAA
Source organism: Amborella trichopoda (assembly GCF_000471905.2). The sequence goes on along the minus strand of NW_006499583.1, from coordinate 549,640 downwards.
CCGCGGAAGCAACTCTATAGACTAACTACATGAACACTACACTAATTCGGGGTGGGCTTAGATCGTCGGTAGCCGACAACATTCAGTAGCTGTCGCGCAGGAAAAAGGAAGAAGCTCCTCCTTATCTATAGAATGACGGTATTCTAGAAGGTCCATCAAGTTGCTTCCAAACCGGTCTGTCTATAGAATGACGGTAACAAGAGTGAGGTCCCAACCGTAACCCACCTCTCTCCCAATGGAGCAACAACAGTACCCAACCCTTTATCCACCATGAATGAAACCAACAGGAGTCTGAGTACCTAATTCACCAATTTAAAGCCAACCCATAAAGGGCCAACTAGCCAAGACATATCAGGCAGATTTTCTCTTTAACGAAAATGGTAAAACCAATACAGCGGACTCGCTCCATCTCTATGACCAGGGTTTTTAATTCACGGCCTCCATAAATGTAACAAAACCCTTCTCAAATCATGATCATCGTTTCTCAGAACTCCCAGTTTTGCCTCTCTTCTCCCATTAGTGGGATATAAACCATCTCTCTCCACTGGTTACCTATCGCAGTGCATCATCTCTCACTAGCTGCAAAGACCCCAAAATGCCAAACACCATCCCCTCTCTCTCTCCTTGCTGCCTCCCTCTCTCTTCTCCAAACAACAAATCTCTCTTAAACCCTTTGCGACTCCACAAAACCCTCCTCTACCCTACCTGCAAAATGGCCCCCCCTAGTGGTGGTAGATTCAACCTCTAACCCTTTCCAGCTGCCATTGAAAGGAAAAAGGTTTTCAAAAAACCTGAAGCTTTCTTTAGAGAATGCTCCATTTTTTCTTCATCTTTTTCATGTCTTAGGCCTCAAGTCATATGCATTATATGTGAAGCTCTGGATGGTGTGTCCTCAGCCATTAGAGAAAGTGATGAGAAAACTTCATTTATGGAAGATGTGTGGTCCAGATCCAGATGTGCTGTTGGAATTAGTAGGGTTTTATGGGATGGCCATATTTGGGAGAAAGCAGTTGTTAATGTCTCCATTGTTTACGGAACATTGCCATTTGGTGCTTATAGGGTAGCAAAGGGAAATGCCTCTTCTGATCCTAGTGTGAAGCTTGGGCTTCTGCCTTTGTTTGTGGCTGGTTTTAGTACTGGACTGATTTATTTATTATTTGCTATAAGGTTTTGAATAGTAGTAGGAACATAGATAGATAGAGAGAGAGAGAGAGAGAGAGAGAGAGAGAGAGAGAGAGAGAGAGAGGATGATTTTCTTGGTTCAATGAGAAGACCCTTCTCTTGATTCTCCACCCTCTGTCAACTGTTCTCTCTCTCTCAATGGATGTTTGAGATAACCCTAATCACAATGTCATGCCTAAACACTATTTTATTTTAAATTTTTTTCTACAAATCATATTGACATAAATTTTTTTCTACAAATTATTGACATCAAATTTTGGGTGTCCCATCCTCTCATAGAGTTGCACCTATGAAAAATATTGAAAAATAAAATGACCAAGATACCTCCAAAAGTTTCAGGGGCAGTTTGGTCATGTTAGTTTTTTGAAAATATTTTTTTAATATTGTTTGTAGGTGCACCCTATTGAGATGATGACACACACCAAATTTTATGTTAATATGATATGGAGAAAAATTAAAAATAAACTACTCTGAGACGTCAAATTTGGATCAAACGGTGACCAGCTTGTGATGTTATGGCTAAAGTTATCCCAATCATTCATTTATATAAGACTGCTGGGGGAGAGTGGCATATATAAATTTGCTGTGCCTAGTGGCATATAGAAAGCTTTTCAGATAAGCACTATTGGAAACCACCTAAAAGCGTATCTCAAACACATCTTTAGCATATGTGGTACTTTGGATAACTTAATCATGGATAATCAACACTTATCAAGACTATCTTGTGCATCCAAACACACCCCAAGTTTCCATTGCAGCGTGCCTATAATGTACTAACTGAACAAAGAAAAATGAAGTCTTTGGTTTTGAAATTAAGACAGCTTGATTTTTGAGTTGCTTTTTGTACAATTATCTTGGTGCCTCAATAGTTTTTTTTGTAATTGCAGGAAAAATGAAAGGTTTGGCATTCATTAAAGACCCTGATGGCTATTGGATAGAAATATTTGATCTATCTAGGATAGGGCAAATAGCAGCCAATGCTGCTTAATAAAGTGAGTGCATCCTACCTTGCCAGTTGATATTCTTTCCTTGAGAAACTGCTCTCTTTATTTCGATATTTGTTGCTGCTTGCCTTTCTGATGTAATATATATGTAACATATGAATCTATTTATTATGGTATGCTCTTGTTCCCAAATTGCTTATTCGAGGAAATAGAATTGAATATGGATCCTTCCGTTTTAACAGGAATTGGAGAAAAGAGCACGCAGTGATGGTCTTCATAGTATCATATTTGGTCCTGCTGGTATGCCTGGAAATACAAGTTCCTATGTTCCTGTTATTCTGTTTGATATGACAAAATTGAAGGCATTCTATGACCGATAAAAAAAGTAATGCAGCATCATGTGATGACTAAATAAACAAGTTGAGATGGTAATGGAAATGTACCCTCTTTACACGGTCAGGCAGTGAAATGTTGCTGTAAATCCTTGAGTATCAGTTTCTATAAGTTTTTACTATTATTTGTATATAGATCATCTTTATGTTGTGGTTAGTGCACATATTGCTTGCCATCAACATGAGCCCATGGAGCCACTCTTCAGGTTCAACCCAGTGGTTTCAGCAATACAATAGAAATCACCTTTGTTTTTTGTAATGGCTTGGTTTTTAAGAGCTTTTTTATAAATTTCATAGCCTATAGGGCATGGATCCCCACTTATACTCCCTCATTCTTTTGTATTTCTTATGATCCCAGGGCTCAACCACTCAAAAGTTCTCTTCATTGCCGTTTTAATTTATTTGTTATACCCAGTTGTTCAATGGAACAGTTTTTCTGTTTCACTTTGAATGTCTCCTCACTTTTATTGCTTATGTTTCTCGTTTATTGCTTGTATTTTTCATTCAATATCTTTTACTAGTTTTTTTTTTCTCTTTTTATGCTTTATGTGGCTTTCTCATCATTTTTAGATAGTGACCATCATTAGGTTTGATAAATTCCTCTACGTTTTGTCTGGGGTATGTTGTTCCGCTTTCTGTTAAAACTGAATTATAGGTTTGAGTTTGTTTGCTACTTAACCCATCAGTTCTCTATTTCAATGTTTACATTATAACTATTATGTTACTCCACCAAACTTTTAATGTGAGAGACCCAAGAAAGTGCTATATCACTGTCTTCGTCTCCAAAAGCAGTCCTCTCAACAAAAGAGCTCCAACAATGCTGCAAATTCTTTGCCATGACATGCCATGCCAAGCCATCCAATCAAATAGGCGTTGGACTAGAGGGATTTGAGCTCCAAATCAAATTTTATTCATGGAAATGACCCCAAAAACAATTTCAAAAGAGAACATATATTTTTTTGAGCTCCTAAGATGCTTTGAATTTATTGCTACTTGAAACTAAACTAGCCTCTTGAGTTTGAATGAATTATGGTGTTGGAAAGCAGGGTGAAATAGGGGCAGAGAAAAAAATACTAATTTCTTCTTGTTTTTGGGCAATGCAAGAGCACTTTCTCAAGCCAATATTTGCCCATTTTGTATCTTATAACCAGTGTGCATAAATTGAGCATATTTGTCTTTCGGACACAGGAAAGAAAGTCTCAAATTTGCTTTATGAAGTCTCAAATTCACTTTTAGGTTCCATGCATGCAAACCAGAAGCACTGTATGTATTGTAGTTGTATTGTTTTAGAGAAGGAACGTAAATTTGATTAGATAGTGAGAAGTTGGGTAGAGAGAGAGAGTAAAGGCATATCTGAAAATGAGAAAAAAGAACCCATCTATAGATGTTAGAATGGCCTATGGAAGTGACTGCTTACTTGAAACATTGTAACTGTTCATCAATGGTTAGTAACCACTTGATGTGCCTGCTTAATGACTATAATTGCGGCCAAATGTTCTAAGAGCTGGCAAAATGGTTTGAACTAGTTTGATCATGATACTGCTAATAGAAGGGGAATGGAGGAATATGTAGAAGATGGAGAGTCTTCTTCCTTCTCTTTAATGCTATTGATCGTTCTTTGGTGGATGGTTTGGTATCAAAGACTAAGCTTTGTGTAGTGGGTTCTTTCTCCCTTCCATCTGGTGACGTTGTTGTTCTTGATGATTGGGCTAGGAGGGGGTGGGGTCTGGATTATGTCCCAGCACTAAAGGTTCTTGGTGCAAATAAGGTGGCTTTCTACTACAATCAGGGACGGATGTTATTAAAGCTTTACAACGTAGATTTCCCAGGGTGAGGGGTAAACTTCTATCTTTGGATTGTTGGAAACCCACTATTCATGAGTCCTTTATGCGTAGAGAAGAGATTTGGATCATGTTGAGGGGGATACCATTGCATGCATGGAGCTTAACCATTATACAAAAACTCGCCAACTTCTGTGGTGACTGTTTGGATGTTGATTGGGATTCTCTTATTGGGAAGGATTTTAAGTATGTTAGAGTTAAAATTTGGAGAGTTCGGGGTCTCGTTATTCCCAAGAGAATCCATTTGCAAGTGGATCAGATATCTTTTGAGGTAACTGTGTCAGTTGAGGGCACTACTACCTTGGTTAAAAAAATTGATAATCATTGAAAATTTCGGATAGAGGAAAGGGAGCCTTACAATCTGGTGAAGTAAAGAAGGATATCGAGTGGCAGAGGGTCTCTGCCCGGAAAAACCATGATGTTCATGCTCAGAATTGTTCATTAGGGGTGGATTTTGATAGGGGTAGCCTTTTTTGTTGACCATGGAGGACGTACCTAGTGCCCCCGTTTCGAGCACTTAGTGGGGGCCATGGCAGTAACCCCCAAGTGGACTCACCGTCTTCCTTGAATATTCATTTTGAACCTTCTAAACCTTTGGGACCATGGAGAGAAATTTGAAGAACAAGAAATCGAAGATGTAGTCTTTGGCCTAGGCAGAGATGAGGTTCCTGGCTCAGATGGATACCCAATGGTTTTTTTTCAATCGTTTTGGGATATTTTAAAAGATGATATTGTTCAATTATTGGAAGAATTTTATTGGAGATGTAAAGTTAATATTGCCATAAATTCCACTTTTATTGCTTTAATTCCAAAGAAAAATGTAATTTCGGAGATCAAAGATATTCGTCCTATTAGTCTTATTAGTAGTCTATATAAAATCATAGCAAAAATTTTAGCCAATAAACTGCGCAGAGTGATTCACATGGTTATTAAAGGAGCACAATCAGCATTCTTGAAGGATAGACAAATTATAGATAGTATTTTGGTTGCACAAGAATATATCCACTCAACAATCAAGGATGACAAGCCGGGCCTTATTTGTAAGCTAGACTTTGAGAAGACATATGATAAGGTTGATTGGGGAGTACTACAAACTATCATGGCTAAAATGGCTTTTCATTTGAGGTGACAATTGTGGATTGATAGTTGCCTGTCTTCTACCCATTTTTTTGTTCTTGTTAATGGTGAACCAACTGGTTTTTTAAAGGATAAAAAAGATTGAGACAAGGGGACCCTCTTTCACCATTTTTATATACTTTTGTAGCTGAGAGCTTTAGTGTCATGCTCAATGGATTGACAATGCAAATGATCATATCAGCTATTAATATTGATAATAATGGTCTTATAGTATCACATTTACAGTATGCTGATGATACAATTATATTATGTGATCCCACGTTAAGGAAATCACTTGCCTATGGATTTTCTTGAAAAATGTGGAACTCTCAATTGGACTTAAAGTTAATTTGAGTAAAATCAATCTTATTGGTATTGGCTGTCCGCAAATGGTTGTATCAAGAATGTTACATTTATTAGGTTGTGGGGTTGAGTCTTTATTTTTTACTTATTTGGGAATTCCCTTAGTGGATTCGTGGCCTTCAAGATCAATTTGAGATCCGGTGGTGGAGAGATTTGACAAGAAACTGGACACTGGAAAGCTAAAACTCTTTCTATGGCGTGAAGATATACGTTGATTAAATTTACTTTGTCCAACCTCCTAGTATATTTTATGTCCTTATTTAAGATGCCAAAAGAAGTTGAAAAACAACTAGAGAGAATTATGAAAGATTTCTTGTGGGGAGATGACATAAGAAAGAAAAGATTTCACCTTCTGAGTTGGGAAAAAGTTTGTAGACCAATGAAAGAAGGAGGATTGGGTGTTAGGAGACTGAAACATATGAACTCGACACTTTTAATAAAATAGTGGTGGATGATCCATTCACAACCGAAGTCTTTCTGAGTGCTTGTTCTGAGAGATAAATATGGAATGGATTTGAGCTTTGGCCTCATTAAAAGTCCAAGAAACAAGATAAATTTTTCCCATGTTTGGAGAGGTATTGACTATGAGAGATTTGTATATCTATGGCAATTCCAAAAAATAGTGGGGAATGGATAATCCACTCTCTTTTGGTTTGACAAATGGATTGGAGATGACCCGTTGAGATACTTTTTTCTTGAGGTTTTCTTAAAAGCTTTAAACCCACTAGCATCTGTCAAGGAGGCCAGTGGGAGTGTTTAAACTAATATTGGTTGGTCCATTCCTTGCAGCTACAGGAGAGGTGCAGACAGATTCATTGAGAAGTATCAAACATTGTTGGAATTATTGAATGATACATATTTGACTCGAAATATGGATGATAGCTTCATTTTTGGGAGATTTTTCAGTTAAGTCAACCTACAATCTATTATTTTCTGATCGTTGGAGAGACTGGGATCTTGGTTTATTCAAGATTAAGAAATTGCATTTGCCTCTTAAAGTGCAACTATTCTTATGGAACTTTTCCTAAGATAAATTAGCAACTGTTGAAAACTTGAGAAAGATGGGGTTTATTATCACCAATGTATGTATTCTTTGCAAAGACAGTGATGAAACTTCGTAGCATCTTTTCCTCTCATGCCTTTTTGTTACATACCTTTGGGATTGGGCTCGGCAATGTCTCAATTTGTCATTACCTTTGCCCCATAATGTCAGAACTCTTCTTGACCAATGGATCACACCCAATATTTCAAAGATGGGAACTATTCTTTGGAGATCTATTTGGGTTAGCCTTCTTTGGAGTGTGTGGAAGGAAAGAAATAAAATAGTTTTTTATAGTAAAAGTACAGATCTGTCTACATTAAAATCGAATATTTTGGCAGTTGCAGCTGATTCGTTCTTCGCTCATAAGGATAGTGACTTTATTCCTAAAAGTCTTATCATTAGTAATCCCTTGGCAGTTGCAACTATAGGTATTACCACCGACACTTATAATGAGGTTGTTTGGATACCACCACCAGTGAATTCCTTTAAACTTAATTTTGATAGAAGTTCACTTGGCAATCCAGGACCAGCTTGCTATGGTGGTCTCATCAGAAATAATTGTCACATTATATTTTCTTACTCGAGTCCTTGTGGTATCACAACAGCAAATGAGGCTGAAGCACGAGGTTTATTAGAAGGTTTGAAATTGCTATGTACTTTGGAAAGGGACAGGATTATCGAAGGAGAATCAGCAAATGTCATTGCCTGGAGCAAGAGAAAGACCCATATTCCTTTGAGATTAAGGACCATTTTTCATCAAATTTCGGATATTTTGTCAACTTCTATGGCAACAGTCCAACATTGTTATAGAGAGGCGAATGAAGATACCGATGTTCTTGCCAAAGGAGGAGTCCATACTCCATCTCTGTTGGTTACTTCATTTTTGTAATCTTGTGTCTTTGTTAAAATATCTTGTATTTTACATTTGAATTAATGGTAAGTCGTACGTTACCGTTCAAAAAAAAAAAACCTTTGGGACCACAAAATAGGAAAGTTTATCTTGATAAGATAGATGGAGAAAGATCAGTCAAGTACGCACGCATGTACTTCCTCTTTTGGGCAATGATGGGAAATCTTTGGAAAGAGATCCCTTGGCACACGTGGCTTTCTCCCTCTTTCCCCAAGCAAGCTTCTTCTTCCCCTCCTCAAAGAGCCGTCCAAAGGAAGACTACCTTGCCCTCTTACTCTGGTTTACTTTCTTAGCAAGGCTTGGGGCTCTCCATTGTTATCCGCTTCTCTCTTGCTGGTTATTTCCTTAAAGTAGAAGATGTATCGCCTGCCATTTTGTCTTGCTACAGTAAAGGGTCATCCTAATCGGTCCAGAAACATATTCGACCTTCTAAGTATTGATCTCATGGCTTTAGTGGTTTTGGAACCAAAGGAAGAGAAACATGTACCAGCCCACTAGGTGCTCGATCATGCAGTTGCAGATGAAGATCCTCTTGATCCTGATGAAGAGGTCTACTTTGATATGGAGTTGGCTTTGGTTGAGGTTGAAGCTCAACCTTTGGCTTTGGTTCCTCTGCCCGAGCCAGACCAGATGCCTGCCTTATTGCCTCCTCTGGGTATCCGACAGTGATTGATGATGTTGTGGAAGCAGAGGAGGGAGTTAAGGTGGGAGTGATGATGGAAAATATGGGCATGGACATCGATGTGCCGCTGGGAGTAATTATCAATGAGATCAAGATTAGGAAGAAATCCAAAGCTAATGAAGGAAAATTGTCAGTCAAGTGTGATGATAAGATAACCTCTGACCCTCGTCAAACTCCGGTGAAGAAGACGGACAAGAAGAGTAAGGAGAAGAGCTCATTTTGGGGGTCAAGGTCTTCGGCTCGTCTTGCTTCTATGGGCATCATCAAGAGTGTCCCGAAACCGAAGACTACTTCCTTGACTGACCAGGCCGTGGTGGAGCTCAGTAGCGAGGTCTCCTTTGATGAAAGTGATGTCTTTGACTCCTCAGCCCTACAGGAGGCCCTTATGCTGGAAGAGGTATATTTTGGACCTTGTGTGGATGGTCCTGGCTCTTCTTCTAATTACTCTTCTAATGCTGATCATCTCTTGGAATGTAAGGGGTTTGGGTGACCCCAGACATAAGCGTGATGTTTTGTTTTAATGACTAAGTTTGAACCAGATGTTTTGATTTTGCCAGGACCAAATTGCATAGTCCTACTCTATCTAGGGTTAGGAAAACTTAGGGCTTAGGCCCTGTTAATTTTTTGGGCATAGATACAGTACTTGCTTTTGGGGGCTTATGGCTATTGTGGGACCCTCTAGTCTTGCAATGTTTCACTTCTGTAGTAAGGGACAATTTTTTTCTTGTTGGTTTCTTTAGACCTTTACCAAGTTTTTCTTGGGGGCTTTTGAACGTTTACGATCCAGTTATACATGCTTTGAAAGAAGTTTTTATTTCTGAGTTGTCTTATGTTTTGAATGAGTTTCCTTTTCCTGTTTGCTTGGGTGGGGATTTTAATCTCATCCGTTGCCCGGATCAGTCTTCTTCTTGGACTTCCCTCATCTCTTCCATGAGGTTGTTCAATGGTTTTTATAGAGAGGCATTCTCATTTGGATCGCCCGATCTCTGGAACCATTTTTACCCAGTCAAATGGTAGCACTACTAACCTTTCAATGTCTAAATTGGATAGGTTTTTAGTCTCTACTGACTGGGCTGAAGTTTTCCCTTTGGCTTCAGTAGGTGCTTTACCTAGACTTCCTCGGACCACACCCCGATCATGCTAAGTTCCAAAGTGAGTGAGGGGGGTCCAAAATCTTTTAGATTTGAAATTGGATGGTTGGAGGAACAAGGGTTTATAGATCTTGTTCATCACTCTTGGGAGAGCACAATGCGGTTGGGTCGGTAGACTTTCAATTGCATAAGAAGTTGATTGATGTTAAAAATAAGTTGCTCAGTTGGAAAAAATAGAAAACATATATCTAGTTAAGTCCAAAATTGAGGAGATCCTCCTAGACCTAAAGTCGATGGACCTTCATATTCAGAATGCAGGTGTTCTACCAGTAGAGATGGTTGCAGATAGGAATGCTAAGCTTAAGTCCCTCTTTGAATTAAAGAGAGTGGAAGAAATATACTGGAAACAATGATCTAGGACTAAGCTGTTAAAAGAGGGAGATTGTAATACAAAGTACTTCCATACGATTGCTGGTGCTCACAAAAGACAGAATGATATCTCGGGCATTACCATCCCTGGTATTGACTCGGATGATCATCATGCGATGGAATGTCCAGTAGTAAATCACTTTAAGAAGGCTTTCACTACAAAAGCTACTTTTACTCCTAAGTTGCATAGAATCCCTTTTAAAAAGTTATTGCCTTCTTGACGAGCTCAACTTGAAGTAGACATTTCTTTAGAAGAACAAAAAAGGGCAGCTTTTGCTCTACCAGGGGATAAGGCACCAGGACCTGATGGTTTTCCTTTATTCTTCTTACAAAACTTTTGGGATCTGACTAAAAAGGGGCTTCTAGAAATGGTTAAAACTGAGGAGATTTATTTAATGGGTTAAAATATACTTATATTGCTTTGATCCCAAAGAAGACAGCAATTGTGGAGCTCTCAAATATTAGACCCATTAGCCTTCTCATTAGCTTATATAAAATTGTGGTTGAAACGCTGAAAGTGGTGTTGCCTCTTATCGTCTCTGGACCTCAATTGGAATTCATCCAAGATAGATTGATCTCAGACAGTGCTTTGATTGCATAAGAGTGTATCCATTCTAGACTTTTGAGCCAAAATCTAAGGGTGGTGTTAAAGCTAGATATGGAGAAAGCCTATGACAGGGTGGAGATTGGGGTACTTATGGAAATCATAAAAAATATGGGGTTTGGAGAGAAATGGAGTTGGATATTTGGATGTCTTTCCTTAACTCATTTTACGGTACTTTATACAGGCAGCCCCATAGGTTTCTTTGGAGCCTCAAGGGGTGTGAGGCAATGCGACCTACTCTCACCCTTCCTCTTTATTATATATGCGGAATGTATTAGCTTAATGAATAAAAACTTTAATGGCTTTTAAATAGGGGATATCAGGGTGCCTATTTCTCACCTGCAATATGTAGATGATACTTTGATCTTTCGTGCAGCTGATCTAATACAGATTAGTAACATTGCCACCTTCTTAAATATTTGTGAGGTCACATTGGGGTTGAAAGTTAATTTTAACAAAACCTCTCTAATCGATATCAGCTATGAAGAGGTATATATCCTTGAACTTGCAGGAGTTTGAAATGCCGGGTGGGTAAGTTCCCAATAACTTACCTAGGACTACCAATTTTGGACAAAATGTTACGTCTTGGCTTGGGATAATGTGCTACATCAGGTTCAGACTAAATTGGACCTGTGGAAACTGAAATTTCTATCATTGTGGGGGAGAGCCACATTGTTATAGTCTTACCTAACAAATCTGCCAATTTACCAGATGTCCTTGCTCCAAATGCCACCCGCTATTGTGAAAAAGATTGAAAGAATGATGTGGGACTTTTTATGGGGTTCATTTGGAGGTGAAAGAAAATTCCATCTTCTTAGGTGGGATAAAGTGTGCACCCCTAAAAGTGAAGGAGGTCTCGGGATTAGACGACTCAATTTAGTTAATCAGGCGCTTCTTTGTAAGTCGTGGTGGTGAAGCCTCTTTTTTAAGGATCAATTGTGGTTCAAAGTATTGGCAGCGAAGTACGGGGTAGATCGACAAGGTGTGTTGTTAGGACGTCGTCGTGGGGGGATGGCGTCCACTTTTTGGAGACCCATTGCTCTTTACATATAAATTATTGAGAAATACTAGATGGATGATTGGAAGTGGGAGTGAGGTCTCTTTTTGGCACCATAAATGGTTTGGTAATTACTCTTTAAAAATTTTGTTCCCTGGGATTTTCAAGAGGGTGACTAACCAAAATGCTAAGATCCTTGAGGTCCGTGAAGGAGTTGGTGACCAAGTTTTTTGGAATGTGATTTTACCATACAATAGAATTGGCGATATACTGATTGGAGAGTTGAGTTCTCTGCTGGATTTATTGAAAGGGGTATATGTGCCACAAAATGCGGAGGATGAGATCATATGGGAAGTCGAGAGTGATGGCGAGTTCTCAGTCAAATCTTGTTATTAATTGTTATTTCATGACCAGTGGAGGGGGTCTCTACCCCAGGTTACCTAGATTTGGAGATGGCCAGTACCTCATAAAGTGCAAGGCGGGCTTCCAATTCCGACATTTCATCCAACACCGTGCTTTTCCGTGTTTCTAACCATGAATGATGAGCCCTAAACTTGGCGGCTTTGTCTACTTCATAAATCTGAGAAGTCGTCAATAGTTCTTCTTCATGCTTATCAACAACCCTCTCCTTCTCGGTAATTATGCTTGGGAATGTGCAAGTCATGGTGTCTTGAGTCGAGGCAACCCTCCCTACACCCTGAATAATTCCTTCAACCAGTTGGTGAAGTTTTCGCGGTGTCTACCCACATGGTTCATGTGAATTTCAGCATGGGAAGAATCTCCACCTTGACGTCACGATGACCCGCTATAGAGCTGTTGCCAAGAAGATGCAACATTTCCTTCACATTGTTCATCCCCATCTGCCTTTAGAAACTGCTGACTGTTGGGGGATCTTTCATCATGGACCCCACAAGGTCTCCTGCCATGTTGGCAAGAGTTGCCAAAACATCATCGATTACATCTACTTTTGGGGATTAAGCATGGGCAGTTGTTGGTGGGACAACTTCTCCAACGAGATTGGCAAATGGACGGACCCCTGCAAGAATAAAAAAGGGGATTAGAGACTAGAAGAAAGCAAGGGGATATAAAAACTATTATTGCTAAGTCAATACTTGGAAGGGGAGATTTGTTCGTATCAACAGACTCTGTCCGACCCTCGACTCTCGAAGGTGGAGGTGGACGAAAGAGAGGCCTCTAGAGTAAACTTTGTGGCGTTGCAATAATGTTCGCACTCACTTCCGCATGAATAAGGAATGGCTCGAACGAGGACCCCGTCAGCGGAACGTTTAATATCTCTGAAGCCAGCTTGTCACCAAATATGCGAGCGTTCCGAACCTCGTCTTACTTAGGATCTACTTCTTCAACTGCTGCGGGAATACTCGCAAGAGGAGGGGTCGAAGAAGACAAACTCTCATCTCGCATTGGGGAGATGGGGATACCCCTCAAAGCATCTGTCATTCCCTCCTCGTGGTCCAAGGCAGATGTTGCCTCCACGTGCTCCTCTAAGGCGAAAGACTCCTCACCGGGCGCTTCAACCTCTAAGTTAGCAAGAACAGGAGAAGGAGGGGAAGGTGTGTCTACTTTAATCAACACTCTATTTTTCTTTTGAGATCCCATTTTCTTCAGTCGAAGGCCTGAAGTGGGCGCAACCGCTTTGGAATCCTGAACAGAAAGCAGCTCAGTTTTCGAAGAATGAGCCTTCGACGACTCAAAAGATTCATCTTGAGGACGCAAATCTACACGCCTCTTAGATGATCTTGTGGCGATTAATGGCAGGATAGGAGCTCCATCCTTTCAACCTTTATTCTTCTTCTTTAAATCCGTGGTGCTTTCCAAAGTTTGCATCGCTTCTGTGGGCGGGGAAAGAGGAACCTCAATCCTTTCCTCGCATCAATCATTTATTGCGCAACCTACAACCACATCATTGCCCGCCGTAGTTGATTCCTCCAATGAAGTTATAGTCGAGGGTACCATCTCTGTCTGCGTCTTCCTTTCCTTCATAGCTGGACGGTCTTCTATCGACTCCTCTTTTATAGAAGGAGCAACCTTCTTCTTCAACTTTCAAACAGTTGGGTCTTTTCCCCATTTGATCCCCTTGAGGGGAGGGACTCTTCCTCTTAGCTAAGGGCTTATGCACATATTCATCTTGTGTAGGAGAAGAGCTCCTCTCTTGCATTTTCTTTTTGCTTAAAAGATCGTGCGCCAATCTTCCTCTTGTAGCGGAAGGATTCATGGCTTCCCTCTTGCCTTTGGAATTTTCGACGAGAGCAGAAGCTCGATGAGCTGCCTCAGCTTCAACATATGCGTTGAGATCTTGAATAAAAGGGTCTGCATGTCCGTTTGAGACCCATGGATCATTCCCTAGTAATTTCTCAAGTAATGATAAAAAGGCAAATTGGTTTCTATCAAAACATCCTCCTGAACCAAAGGACCTACTGGACGTTCTATATTGACAATATTCCAGTTATCGGGAAAGCGAGTCCTTGTGGCCCACTTTACATCCACATTGGTAATCTTCGACTTGTAATGAGTGCGAGATGTTCCATCTTCTCTCATCGATGGCAGTTTAGTTAAAAGGGTTTTATGAAAACCCCTTTGATGATTATCATTCCAAAGGCAGTAGGTGTAAGTCTTATACACCTCTTTGCTATAATGGGGGATGATGACTTGTCGACCCAAACCTAAACATGTGCAAGAATCCCACACGATCTTAATACAAGAACCGAGCCAATTGGGCCACCTGGTGAACTCATAAACCACATGGCAAACCTGATCTATCCTGTGTTGCCTAGAAAATCGGTGGGGATTATACAGCTCGATATACCTTTGAACCCCGATCCTTAAGGGAAGAAGGGCTGCTCGAACACTTAGCAGGTACATCATCCCCCTCTCTATGGCAGGATCTAGGCCGGCTCGGTATGGCTGTTTGTTTGCATAAAAATGATCTTTAGGACCCCCTATCGGGAATGATTTCTCTAAAGAGAAGTACTCGTCTCAGAACAACTTTCGTAAATCATTATCTGAATGAAATACCGCCTGACGACCCATAAGGCGGAGCAAAAATACAAAAAACATCGACATTCCTCCCACTTGGAGACTTGTAGGTGCCTAGGAAGTAAGCCCCTAGCCTCCTGCTTGGAGACTTGTACGTGCCTGGGAAATAAGCCCCTAGCCAGCTGTACATATAATGCATGGGGAAAGGAGTGCACATGTTCCCCAATATCTTCTGAGGATTGGTCCTTTCTCGTAACTCGTGATAAATGCTGCACAAAATGAGTTGAGCAAGGACGTATTTGTGGCCTTCAACCATATTACATGCCACATAAAGGTATTCATGCCTAATTACATATCCCCTCGACCCTAGAAGAACAAAGTGGGAAAGGAATAAAGCCAAATAGGCTACTAAATAGATGGTATTGTCTAGCTTTACGGAGCGCAGAGGCACATCAGCCAGTGAAGCAGAAGGTTCGTCACTTGCATTCTGGATAGGGTTGGTCGGTTCATCTACGACCTTCCGCATGTAAAAAAAGTGGTTAATCCAGACTTGGAAGTAAACGTTTTGATTTATGTGTTTGCTGACAGCAGCCAGCTTCGCAAACTCTTTAAAAATCCCCTACAAGCACTTTGATCTTCGGAGACTCCAATAGCTTTTACCTCCAAAAATGATCGTGTTCTCTGGAGTAAACTTCTCATAGCGGTCTCCTAAAAGAGAAAAACCAACAATAAAATGGAGATCTAAAAGGACATCCCTACTTCCCTTCGATCAAAAAAGTTAGAGTTGGTCTCTAAACATCAAGTTTCCATATATGTTAACTACATTCCCACACCTATCATAAGGATAGGCGGATTCACAAGCGCCTAGGAGCCCTGTTGCAAGGAGCTGGTCAGGCCTGGATCTACCTTGCTAGGGTTCCCTCGGGGACTCGAGTTTGATTGACCCCCTTTCAAACAACCGCCTTGACCTTACAAGTGTGTGTGCTGCTCGTGTGCCACGCACGGAAAGGTATGTCCAACTATGAGAGGATTTCAAAAGCGATGAAGAGATGGGCTCGAGCACCTACCTCACTGTGATTTGAGTTAATGAATGCCCTTTGGCTGTCCAGCAGCACGGTTTGAATTCGGCCCCCCTCTCTAAACTCAACAGTTCACCTCAAATCTCACTTGAAAACTGCCAATGAAATCCAAATATAATGTACTTCTCTTTTATGTGTTTTATGGGTTAATGACTAATTTTGGGGGCAGAGTGGCGTGAAATAAGCAAGAGAGAGGAAAAAGAAGGGAATAAGAATTAAGAACTAGATCAGAATTTAGTTTAGAAGTGAGAAGAAGAAGAAGATAAAGAAGACAAAGTAAACAGAAATGAAGGGATGACCCAAAGAAAATTGGCCAGTCTCCCGACGTAACCTCTCCTAAGAGGTATTGCCAGAGACAAGAAAAAGCACCAGGCTTAAAGCCTTGGTACCCGAAGGGTTTGGAAAGTGGAGTTACAAAACTAAACCTATAACTATGTCACTAAACCAAAGACCCCGTAAATGTGATCAAGGGAGAGAAGAAAGTAAGAGAGAAAGAGGGAAAGAGAGATATGAAAGCCCCTCACGACTTGAGTACTGTGTGACTCGGTGGTTAGAGTAGTGGGAGGGTTAGAATTCTAAAGAAAGTTAACTCAAGAAGACCCCGACTCGAGTGTAAGAGAATAGTGTCTCTTTTGACCCGACTTCATTGTACGAGTTGATGGTTAGAGTAGCAATCCGAGAGTTAAAAACCTAGAGCACCATCTCAGGACGACCTCGAATCGAATGCTTGAGAGTGAAAGAAGCAAAGAGCAAATGGAGAAATGAAGATAATGATGAAATGAAAAGCAAAGTAAAGTGAATGAGGAGTTTAAAATATGGTTTAAAGAGGGAAGAGAGTGAAAGAAGGGTGAAGTCAAGGGACCTACTTGAGGTATGGGTCTAGGCTCACAAGGGGGGGGATAGAGTGTATAGGGAAAGAGAGGGTGGATAGGACATATAGGGTGGATAGGGGGTATAGGGCGGATAGGGCAAGCGGGGTGGATAGGGCAAGTAGGGTGAATAAGGCGGATAGGATGGATAGGGCGAGTAGTATGAGGTTATAAAGTGAGTAGGGATGATGGGGCGTATAGGGTATGGAGTGAGTAGGGCGAATGGGGCATATAGGGGTACGGAGTGAGTAGGGCGGATGGGGCGTATAGGGATATGAAGTGAGTAGGGCGGATAGGGCGTATAGGGGAGAGGGGCGGATCAGAGGATGATGGGTGAGAGGGGCAGATGAGAGGTGCAAGATGAGAGGGGTGGATGAGAAATAAGCAAGAGAGTGAAAGGGAGAAAGAGTTGAGCGGACCCGCCTAAGGCGCGGGTCCGTCACTTGAGATGAGAGGGAGAGAGTGAGATGAGAGAAAAGAAGGGGAGGAAAGCCGGCCCCCCCTAGGTGTGGGTTCGTGGCTTTAGACGAGAGAGAGAGAGAGAGAGAGAGAGAGAGAGAGAGAGAGAGAGAGAGAGAGAGAGAGAGAGAGAGAGAAGAAGAAGAAGGAGGTGCGTACGTACGTCGCGTGTGTAGAGAGAGAGAGAGAGAGAGAGAAGAAGAAGAAGAAGAAGAAGAAGAGAGAGAAGAAGAAAGAAGAAGAAGAAAG
>NW_006499583.1:492261-532248 GCF_000471905.2 Amborella trichopoda | reverse complement strand
GAGAGACGCGAGCGAGAGGAGAGAGAGAGAGAGAGAGAGAGAGAGAGAGAGAGAGAGAGAGAGAGAGAGAGAGAGAGAGAGAGAGAGAGAGAGAAGAGAGGGTGCTGACTGCTGGCTGAGAGAGAGAGAGAGAGGAGAGAGAAGAAAGAAAGAGAAAAAGAGAAAAGGAAGGGAGAGAAGAGAAAAACAAAAGAGAGAAGAAAAAAGAAGATAGAGAGAAGAGAGAGGAGAGACAGTGGACCTAGAATGGGCCTTAGCCTAGGTGCACCTTCATCGGTCCCTTTGTATACACATGAGAGAGAGAGAGAGAGGTCTTGGTCTTTGTGGGTCTAGGTTAAGGTTTAAAGTCTAGGTGGATGGCTTAGATGGGTTGGGTTGAGGTATGGTGTATAGGGACTAGGGTGTATAGAATGACCTAAGGCATAAGCATCCTAAGGTGTATAGAATAGAGTAGGGTGTATAGAATAGAGCAGGGTGTATAGAATAGAGCAGGGTATATGATGTACTATGGTGTATAGTGTAAGTTAGGGTGTAGGTAAACCAAGGTGGGGTGTAGGGTGTATGGAGTAGGATTGGAAGCTAAGGGTTATAGGGTGTATAGAAGCTAGGAGTTCTAGGGAGTATGGGATTGGGAGTTGGGAATCCTAAAGGAGTTGGAACTTTGGGGTTCCAGGAAGTGTAGGGTTATAGGGGGATTTTCTCTCTCTAGGAAATGTTTCTTTCTCCTCCCATCTTGGATCTTGAACTTGAAAGCAAAGCCAAAGAACAAGCTAGAACTTCAAGAATTTACTCCAAAATGTTCAAGAGAGTCTCCAACAATGTTATTACAAATGACTTGAGTTCCTTATATAGAGAAACCACAAAACAAGGAATGCTCAAAGACTACCAAAATTGTAAAAAAAATACCCGTTTTATAAATTAAAATATTAATTTCGTTTTAGGACCAAATGATCAAAATACCTCTAGGCACTTTTCAACAAATGACAAAATCATCCCTCTGTAAGGGGCTTCTTGCCATTGTTGGGCCTTAGGAGCCTTTTTGGACACTTACGATGGTAATTCAGGCGATCATTCATCGTAGAATCAAAGTTTGAACTATTGCGCACGTTTTGATACCCTTTGATAGTCTTGAAATGGATTTTTTAGAAAGAACCCAAAATCGGGCCAAGTTCCATAAACTTGTGATTCTTCGACCACCAATCCAGCATGATCTATGACGTTCCAAGCCTTCATTTTGATCACAAATTGAAGAGGATATTATCACGATCGTTTTGCAATAAATTTCATTCATTTTGGTCTCCATTTGAGTACGTTGCAATTTTGGGAAGTCGCCAAAAAATGGGCTTCCGGTGACAGGAAAAAGTATGTCATTTTCAACCTCAAAAGTTGTATCATCTGGCCTTCGATCATACATAAAATTGTATCAAACTATAGCTCTTCGAAGCATGGTCGTAACAGACTCATATTTGCGATGATTCGACATCGCGATCTTGAGCTTTGACATCTGAAAGAATTAGATGTTCTTTATAAAATTTGAATTTCATGTTTCACGCCCATCTTCTCTCTAGAAATTCTCTTTTTTAGGGCCATGCCATGACGCGTACCGTATGTCAAAACGAGCGGGTTGTCGAGATCTAACTTGTGTTCGAATTTAAGCTTAATTTGACTCAAAATGAGCGAGTTTTGAACATTGAAATCATCCCAAAATGAGAAAACACAGTTTCCGTAAATGGAAACTGGTTTATCGAGATTGCATCGCAATAGTGTAAAACCTACCTTTTATGGTAAGTTAGGCCCAGATTGGTCCATGAGAGTTCGATTAAGCCAAAATTTGGTACATGGGCGTTTTTTGACATTCTGAATCCAATGACGGTGGTTAGATACTGTTTTGAGACCCAAAAAATAGGGCTATAGTTATGGAGTCCATTTTCAGCATGATAGGAACTTGTTTTGGAAACCAAGTTTCGTCCTGATCATATAAAAACTTGTCAGAACACGTTGAAACTTTGTTGGTATCCTTAGGGTATCCAAAACTACCATCTCATTCAATTTGAGGTCATTCTGATACTTCTTCAAAGGTCACCCAATTTTAGGCTTATTGCTAAAGCATTCACGTGGTCTGGCAGCGTTTTGGGCATCGGCGGGACCAAGTTGCTACCAGCTCTCTCTTTATTCGCCTCAGGGATACAAGTATGTAAAAAATGACATATAACAACTTGCCCTGCTGAATGCTACTCTTCGAGAGAAGTGAGAAGTGTAATATTCAGAACAAAACCTCGCTAAAGCTCATCTCCCGAATTCTTACTAAGTCGCTTTTATTATCTCTCAACAATCTTTTTCTTCTCGATCATCAGCATCAACATGATCCTTGAAGGGGAGACCATGCCAAGCTTCGTCCTTGAGGGATGACCAAAGTGAATTCTAACGATTGGGGGCCTTTTAAGGGCTTGATAACCCAATACGGCTAGAATCTGTTTTTGGGGGAGCATGCTGATCGAGTGCCTTGTGAAAGGGCTTACTTTCCCAACTCAACAATACTTCTTAAAGGGTCAACTGGTGGGTGCCTTTGGGGCTTGATCCCAATCCAGTGATATTTTTTGTTCCAACAACTAGGGGTCTTGTTTAAGGGCTTCCTTCCTAATATTATCATAATCCAGATGTGTCTGACAGTCGGGGGCCTTTCTTGGAGACTTTCTTCCCAATCTGTTAGATTTTTCTTTGAAGGGCTTGTGGTGGGGGCCCTTACTTAAGGGCTTCCTTCCCCTTTTACACTGAACCCTTGCGTTTTTCTTTTGAAAGGCTAGTGGTGGGGGGCCTGTTAAGGGCTTCCTTCCCTTTTTACATTGAACCTTTGGTCTGCCAATGTTGCTTTTAGATAGACAACCAAGGAAGGCCCCCTTAATAGGGCGTATGAACTGCTTCACCAGGATTTGGACTGATGGCACAGGGGGTGTCTCTTTGGGGGCTTACACCCAATATACCAGGCTTAGTCAAGGGCTTTTTGGTGGCCATCCTGAAAGTCTAAATCTATCAGCAATGGGAGCCTTAGTAAGACGATCTCTTTGGGGGCTTACACCCAATATACCGGGCTTAGTCAAGGGCTCTTTGGTGGCCGTTCTGAAAGTCTAAACCTATTAGCAATGGGAGCTTTAGTAAGACGGTTACCCTCGGAACCAGGGCATTGATCCAGGCTAGGCAATCAATTGCCTTATAAGAATTTCTATCTCGAATTGTTAACGTGCTCTTCCTGGTTTTGGTTGACGTCTTGAATTGGAGAATCTCTTCAACAAATGGCTATCCTGATTTGTCATCTTGATAATTCTTCTGATCTTTATGGGCCTTTCAGCAATGCTGAATTGAGTTGCTGGATTTTCTTAAGCGCTTTTTAGTTCTGACGGTAAGGTACCCGTGAGAGGTATGGATTCCTAAACCATCAAACGTTTTGCTGTAATTCGTTGAAGCCACCTTGGCCGAATGTTGCATCAACCTTTTTATTAGTCCAAGCGCCCTTTCGGGTTTTCACATGAACTGGATAGAAGTGGCGTCGTATAACGGTTTTCACCAACTTCTTCTTACTTTTATTGAGGCTCCCTCGACTTCGGGGTCACGTCCACCTTTTTATTTTCATTGTTACTCATGGCACACTTTTACTCATGGCTTCATGGCCATGCCCATCTTTCATTTTTACTCATGGTGCCCTTTCGGGTTTTCACCATGACCAATTTTATTCTTGGCAATCTTACCCATAGCTTCGTGGCTATGTCCGCCTGAAGCTCTGACTTTTACTCACGATGATCCTTTACTCGTGGTGCCCTTTCGGGTATTCACCATCCCAATTTTTATTTTTAGCAATCTGACCCATAGATTCATGGCTATGTCCACTTGAAGCTCTCACGTTTACTCGTGATGATCCTCATTGGATGCTCATCATGCTTGGCTTCTTTCTTTTTAAGAGAAAAATCTCATCTTTGATGATGCATAAGATAAATGGGTTATAACTGCACAAGGCTCACTAAGGCAATAGATACCAAGAGTGATGCTTTTATTAGAAAGGTGAACACTACTGGAAATGTTTTGGGTTTCTGCAAGGTGATGAATGATTCACACTTGCTTGCTGGGTATGGGGGTTTTAGGTGGACCAGTAGATAACTAATGTATGAAAAACTCCTTGGGGATAACATATGTTCTCAAGGTAAAGAAATGGTTACCTCCCCTGGGGTTGAAATGCTCCCTTGGATAATGAAGGTGCAACTTGTTCTAGAGACTGGTCATAGTGTATCCTGCACCATTAGGGTTAGTCACCGGGGATGATGAGACCGATGGAGTGAGACCATTGAGGCGATGGACCACTGAGGATAATGACCTATCATTGAGGATCCTAGACCAATGGAGTGAGAGACCACTGGGGTGATGGTCTACTGGAAATAGTGATCCACTAGGGGTGATGAACCATCAGGGATTCCTGTGACTCTTCGAGCATGGTATTGCTCATGGGGTTTCATGAAGGTTCAAGTAGGTGGGATATGTTTTGGTATAGCTCCATGGGGATAATGGAGTTCTGAGGTGAAAAGCCCATATGAACAGGTGTTTTTAGGATGATTAATGATAAGGTCTGAATGGAATTTCAATGGGAAGGGTAATTTCTGATTTTCAGGAATAATAGGTTAAGTTGATGGGGTGATTGGGACTCACATGGTTTTTGTGAGTCATCAGGGTTTACAGAGGGAGTCATGCATCAACCCAATGATAGGTTGAAGTTTTTGGTAGCGTTTGATAATATCCTAGCAAAAATGCCCCATGTATCTCCATTGGCGATGATGCACTTTAAGGATGTGTCCCCGTTGGGAATCAAGTACATTAAGGATAGAAACATCCTTAACAATGATGACCTAGGCGAAGTGCAACATTTTTAGAATATCTGAAGCTGATGGCTTTGACAGTTGTTTTAAAAGTGGGTCTTGGATGGGTGGCATAGATCCATCAAAATTTATTGGACTGAACCCAAGGTCTTATTGGGTTAACCAAGTCATGGTTTGAACCAAAAGGGTTTGAAAAGGGGGTTATTGAGCTCAAGGTTTTGGGCTTCACATAGCTTAAACGGGGTTACCCAAAAGGGTTTGAAAAGGGGGCTATTGAGCTCAAGGTTTTGGGCTTCACATAGCTTAAACAGGGTTACCCACTAGGGGAGGGTTAGTTTGTGTAAGTGAAACAAAGGGTATAACCCCTTTTATCACTTGTGTCAGTGTGCACAAGTGTATGCTGAGCTCATGGTTAAATCATGAGCTCGTGTAGGTTGGTTGAGAGCGAGAGATGAGAAAGGGATCTTGAGCAAATGAAAAGAAATGAGAGGGTGTAATGGACCTGCCCTTTGGTTTGGGTCTACGTGTTTAAGTGCATGGTGAGAGAAAGACGAGAAGAAGATAAGATGAGAGTGACGGAGCCGCTCTAGGCGTGGGTCCATGAGCTTTCAATGAAGGAGAGAGAGACGATGAGAAAGTAGAGGAAGAGCAGAGACGGACCCACGCCCGGGTCCGAGAATTTTTTTGTGAGAGAGGGGGAGTCGGCCTGAGCCTTAAAAAGAGAGGGTGAGGTGCTTTTTTACCCATACCATCCTCATCTCGTTTGCACTTCTAGAGAGAGAAAGGTGAACCTCCCCCTTTAGAGTGAAAAAGTAATCTTGCATAAGGAACCTTCTTGGAACCATGGCTAGTTCCTCTAACCCCCAAGGTAGCTTCCTACTTCTTCTTCCATCTCTTCTTATTTCTCCTTTTGCACACCACATGTTTGATGTTATGCTTGAATGCTTTTTTCTAGTGTAACCTTAATGACTTGATTATCTTTTGAGCATTCCTTGATCATGTCTAGTGCATCTTGCATCTTCATATATCATTTCAAGCTCTCCAAATGCATCTTGCATCAATCTCGTGCATCACGGACACATCTTAGGCATCACGGACCTCTCGGTCATGCTTATCGCTATTCACCAATGTAACCAACTCTTTGAGTATTACAAGAACTTTGTTGAGCACCATGAACCCCTCGGTTATGCTTATTATGAATCAATACCATGACCATCACAAAACAAGTTCGTCTCATCACGAACCATGAGCATTTGGAAGCTTCATGATTATTTTTTTGAACCTTCATGAGCATTCTTGAGCCTCACGAATGTTCTTGAGCATCACCTACACACTCAGCCGTCACGAATGTCACCTTGTACCATATGAATAGTGGCTGATTATCACACATTTTCTTTTGAGCGTCATGAATTTCACAGACTATGTTCATCATGATCATTCTTTTGTAGTCTAGTGAATATATTTGAGCTTCATGAATGCCCTTGAGCATCACCACAATGCTCAAGCATCATGCACTCAAGAATTGCTTTAAGCACTTATGAACACATTGAACCTTCTCATTCATTGCTTAGGCGGTCATGAACCGTGCTTTTGAATTATATGGATGTCTTCTTTGAGCACTTCGGGCACACCTAGATACCACAAATTTTCTTAGCACCGTTGCGCATCATGGATATCCTCTTAAATATTGTGAAAGTTACTAAGCACTGTGAATGCACTTCATCGATCACTTCTAACAAAATATCTCGAGTATTCCCCAAAACATGCGTTCGCAAGCATTTTGAATGTCACTAATGTTCTTGCGAACACTATGACCGTCTTAAAGCATATTCTCATGTAACTTTTCTCACATTCTCCTATGCTTTTATGCGTGCCGTAGCATCCGAATCATCTTGTGTAAACTATTCATGAACCACTTGTATTTCAAGTGCAATTTTGCATCAAAATCTAACATTTTCAACTCCTCCATTGCATAATTATGCATCTCTAGATTTCATTGACCACTTCTGACCACTGTTATGCATTTTCATGCATCCTCTGATGTAGTTAAGCATAGTTGAGCATAGTGATGCATCATAATGCATCTTTTGAGCACTTCCATGCATAGTTATGCATTTTAGAGCATAGTCATGCATTTCCAAGCATTTTTCATGCATATTTATGCATTTGTTTTTAGCATTCTTGGGTACTTTGATAGAAAAGGGAGCTCTTCATGGTCACTTTTTGTGATGGGCATTTGACCCACGAACTTGTGATTTGTTTCGGGTGCTTTGGACTAGCCAAACACCTTCCTTGTCAAACCTCTGCATATAGGTGAGATGCTGCCTAAATTTTGCAAAATTCTTGATGCTTTCTTTTCTTCTCTCTTAAAAACTCATGTCATTCCGAACTGCCATCTTGGTCAATAACTCACTTCTTTCTCTTGTATGCTTCTTTTGCAGTCAATATTCTTGCAGTAAACCATTTACTACACCTTGGAGAATTGGGCACTGATGCATACATAGGTGTTTCTTTTACAAGGTCTACACCTCTTGGTGTTCTTGAGACCACTCAAAAGCTGTAGTGGTCCTTAAGTATCACCTACATCAGTGAAGACACTTGGTTTTATCTTTATGAAGATACAAATGGTGAGCCTGTAATTTAGGGAGATAGTGTACCCATGTACCATGCTCTTCATAGGAATTTTGATTCGAGCGAGGATCTCCCTACTTTAGGAAAGAGAATGTTGAAGAATAAGGGTCTTCATTGGGCATTTGGTGGACTCCGCTTTGAGGGGGAGTACCAGTACATGTGAGGATATAGCACATGGACGTTTGACATCCTCCACTTGCATGCTAAGGATTTAGAAGTGTGTTCCTTAGCTACAGCATGCCAGTGTTCAGCTGATTACTATGACATGTGCTCAAACACCATCAGGGCTTTACTAGAAACCTGGTGTCACAAGGCTAACAGCTGGCACCTCGATCATGGTGAAGGACAAATCACCCTTCCTGACATATACTTTAATAGTGGGTTACCCATGCTAGGGGCCATGTACGAAGAATTTATCCACAATAATGAAGTAATTTTTGGGAATCAACCCATTAACGATGAACCCCCTCCACCAGGTCTTCGTGAATTGTTTGAAATTTATCAATTTCTACCTCCACGTCTTCGTGAATTGTTTGAAATTTATCAACTTCTACATTCAGAGACCAAGACCAAATCCAAAGTAGTGCATTTTAATGTAGGAGGGGCTTCTTTCATGGGAACCGTCAGGTTAAAGGGGAATCCAATTCCAGTGTTGTCTGGGATGATGATGAACAAGGGGTAGAAGAAGAGGAAGAGACCAAGGACCCTGCGATCCCTCCTAGGAGATCTGAAAAAGATCATGTATACTTGGCTGCCTACCTCATTCTTTTATTGTGCAAATTTGCACTCCCAAGGTCAAGGGGTAATGTTATTCGCCCTGGTTGCTTCTTTGTAGCTTGCAAGCTTGCTCAAGGGCGTCAGTATGCCCTAGCTCAACCAGTAAAAGGGGAGGATGAGAGGTGCAAGATGAGAGGGGCGGATGAGAGGTGCAAGATGAGAAATAAACAAGAGAGTGGAAGGGAGAGAGAAGAAATAAGATGAGAGAGACAGAGAGAAAGAAGAGAGAGTGGACCTAGAATGGTCTTGAGCCTAGGTGCACTTTCATCGGTCCCTTTGCATACATATGAGAGAGAGAGGTCTTGGTCTTTGTGGGTCTAGGTTAAGGTTTAAAGTCTAGGTGGGTTGACTTGAGGTATGGTGTATAGGGACTAGGGTGTATAGGATGAGCTAATTAAGATATATAGAATAGGCTAGGGTATATGATGTATTATGGTGTATAATGTAGGTTTGGGTGTAGGTAAACCAAGGTGGGGTGTAGGGTGTATGGAGTAGGATTAGAAGCTAGGGGTTCTAGGGTGTATAGAAGCTAGGAGTTCTCGGAAGTATGGGATTAGGAGTTCGGAATCCTAAAGGTGTTGGAACGTTGGGGTTCTGGGTTATGTAGGGTTCTAGGGGTATTTTCTCTCAAGGAAATTTTTCTCTCTCCTCCCATCTTGGATATTAAACTTGAAAGCAAAGCCAAAGAATAAGCAAGAACTTCAAGAATTCAAAAATTTACTCCAAAATGTTCAAGAGAGTCTCCAACAATGTTATTACAAATGACTTGAGTTCCTTATATAGAGAAACCACAAAACAAGGGTGGAATGCTCAAAGACTACCAAAATTGTAAATAAAATACATATTTTATGAATTAAAATATTAATTTCTTTTTTGGACCAAATGACCAAAATACCCCTAGGCACTTTTCAACAAATGACAAAACCATCCCTCTATAAGGGGCTTCTTGCCATTGTTGGGCCTCAGGAGCCTTTTTGGATACTTACGATGGTAATTCAGGCGATCATTCGTAGTAGAATCGATATTTGAACTATTGCGCACGTTTTGATAGTCTTGAAATGGATTTTTTAGAAAGAGCCCAAATCAGGCCAAGTTTCATAAACTTGTGATTCTTTGACCACCAATCCATCTCGATCTATGACATTCCAAGCCTTCATTTGATCACAAATTGAAGAGAATACTATCACGATCGTTTTGCAATAAATTTCATTTTGGTCTCCATTTGAGTACGTTCTAATTTTGGGACGTCGCCAAAAAATGGGCTTCCGGTGACCGAAAAAGTATGTCATTTTCGACCTCAAAAGTTGTATCATCTGGCCTTTGATTATACATAAAAATTGTATCAAACTGTAGCTCTTCGAAGCATGGTTGCAACAGACTCATATTTGTGATCATCCGACATCGGGATCTTGAGCTTTGGCCTCTCAAAGAATTGGATGTTCTTCTTTATAAAATATGAATTTCATGTTTCGAGCTCATCTTCTCTCTAGAAATTCTCTCGTTTCGTGTCACACCAAGATGTGTGTCATATGTCAAAACGAGTGAGTCGTCGAGAGTTAGCTCGTGTCCGAATTTGAGCTTAATTTGACTCAAAACAAGCGAGTTTTGAGCATTTGAAAATCATCCCGAAATGAGAAAACATAGTTTTCGTAAATGGAAACTGGTTCACCGAGGTTGCATGGCAATAGTGTAAAACGTACCTTTTTATGGTAAGTTAGGCCCAGAATGGTCCAGAGGCTCTGATTAAGCTGAAATTTGGTACCTGGGGTTTTTTCGACGTTATGGATCCAATGGCGGTGGTTTGATACTATTTTGAGACACAAAAAATAGGGCTATAGTTATAGAGTCCATTTTCAGCATGATAAGAACTGGATTTGAAAACCGAGTTTTATCCTGATCATATCAAAATTTATCAGAACGCGACGAAACTTTGTGGGTGTCCTTAAGATATCCAAAAATATCCTCTCATGCAATTTGAGGCCATTTTGATATTTCTTTAGAGGTCGCCTAATTTTAGGCTTATTGCTACAGTGGTCAAACGGTGTCTTGAGCACCGGCGAGACCTGGTTACTACCTGCTCTCTCATTATTTGCCCCGGGGATACAAGTACTTCAAAAATGACGTATAACATGAGCGTCTCTCTGTAGCGGACACATACTTCTTGTGTCTAGCTGTCGTAGCTCCGAATGAAACTAGTCTCCCCTTTGCATCGAAATCCCTCTTCGTGCCATGTAGCTTTCTTGTCATAAATCGAGTGGCGTAGAATAGGGAAGGACCCTAAACTGGCTACATTTTTATAAGCAAAGTGAAGAGCAGAGGTTTTTGGCATGAACCACGATGGGTGATTTCTCCGCATTCTACATAGTCGACTAAGAAGTTGGTAGAGACGAGCCACTGAAGCTCTGTCGTGTATTTGTCGCTCTTTTCATGGAGAGGGAATCAACACCTGTACACTTACCTCTCTAGTTTTCCCCACTGTTTGGGAAGGCCTTGGACCTCATGACGCCTAAGAAAGAAATCCAGTGTTAAAAGGATGCTCTTGGAAATCAAAATCATAAGTTTGGGGTTCCCAACCTATGACCAATGCCTTCTGGCTCAGGTCAAAGGTTTAATCCTTAGACTCAATGATTACAGGTCTATTGTTTCCAACCTACAACCAATGCCTTTGTGGCTCAGGTCAAAAGTTCGATCCTTAGACTCGATGATTACGGGTCTATGGTTCCCAACCTACGATTGATGCCTTCATGGCTTAGGTCAAAGATTCAATTCTTAGACTCGATGATTACAGGTCTATGGTTCGCAACCTACGACCGATGTCTTTGTGGCTTAAGTCAAGGGTTCGATCATTAGACTCGATGATTATAGGTCTATGGTTCCCAACCTACGACCATTGCCTTCGTGGCGCTGGCCAAAGGTTCGATCATTAGACTCGATGATTACAGGTATATGGTTCCCAACCTACGACCAATGCCTTCGTGGCTTAGGTCAAAGGTTCGGCCCTTAGACTTAATGGCTACAGGTCTATGGTTCCCAACCTACGACCAATTCTTTCATGGCTCAGGTCAAAGGTTTTTCAGGTCTATGGTTCCCAACCTACGACCAATGCCTTCATGCCTCTGGTCAAAAATTCGATCCTTTAACTCAATACCTATATGTCCATGGCTCTAACCTACAACTAATGCTTACAAGGCTTAAGTTTAAGGTTCGATCCTTAGATCCAATAAAACTATGATTTTCAACTGACAGTCAAAGCCTGTGATAGACCAAAGGGTTTGATCCCTTGACTCAATATCCCAACCCGACCAATGTCTTTGCAAAGGTCATAACCCGATTGAAGCATTCAACCCGATTGAAGAAAGAATGCGGGAGTTTCCAAAACTCGAAGCGCTCAAGACTGCAAGCTTCACTTGCAGCAAATGGGGTACCTACTTATCTTGAACTCCTGCTAAAGCAGCCTGGGAGAAGTTGCAAAGATTTCTTTTCACATAGGCAAGAGAAGGTGACTAAGGGGGCTATGTCAGACAGTTTTACTAGAACACTGAAAGGGACTCCTGGAATACCAAAAGGGAAGATGGTTTCCTAGATATGGTAATGAGAGAAAGGGTTTGAGAAGATGAAAGGGAGATCGTTTGGGGAAAATGTGATGCATGGGTACCTTATGAGTTGATTCCCGCTAAAAAGACGATGGGATAATGATGATTTCTCGCAGTTTTACCAAACTACCCCTATTGAAACAATAAAAGATGTTGTGGCCTAAGGATTTTACTTGGTTACCCTTGCTATTTCTCGTAAAGATAGGGATATCATGATCGTGTTTGAAATTTGAAACACGAATTGATGGTATGTGCTCGCTGAATGCAAAATGCAAGACGCAAAATGTGAACACAATGATGTGAAATAAGAGCTTCATTTATGGAAGTTTATGGGACTAAGCCCTTACATTTTGTTCAAAAAAAGAAAAAAAAAATGAGAAGAACAAAAAGGGAAAGAGGAGCCAACTATTTTTGCTCAAGTCAGGGACAATCCCCTAAAGCGAATTAGGTTCATGACCTTGGAGAGCTTTCTCTTCACCAAGCTCAGGGCCTCCTTCGCACATTCAGCTTTCCTTGATAGAAGTCCAACGTGCTCCGGTAATGCTCCACCTCTCAGCATAGTGGAGACACCACCTCCCAAAGATGAGCAATCTCCTGAGACTTGGGGTCCTACATGAGGTCTGCCTCCAATGCTGCCTCGGGAATATCTTCATCATCCTCAGAGGAGATGCTCATGAACTTTGAGTTTGCATGACGCTTGCGACTACTCTCCCCTTGAGCAACAACCGGGGGAGGGATATTAACGCAATGCACTTCACTACCCAAAATTGGGTCAGTGAAGTGAGGATTGAGACGGGTTTCTAAGTGACGAGGGAACTTAGGAGATGCCATGGTTAAAGATATGAGATGCGAGATGCCCTCCTTCTAACCCAGATTTATAGGCCTTTTGTGAGGATCCGAAGGGTTGTTTTCTTGGGAACAAGAGGAAATGATGTTGGGTAATTGAAAACTCGAACGGCTATCCATGCTTTGATAAATGTAGAGGCTTTCGAGGCAAAGAATATTCAAGAAAAGTTCAAGGCATGTATAAGGAGTAATGATGGCAAGGCCACCCAAATCACCTGTTGTTACATTCTTTAGGGGTCTTCCCGATGCACGCAAACGCCCGTGGCGGTTTTGTTGGGTGTGTTTTCGGTCACATACAAAGACCATATGCTTTTTTTATAATGACATGTCCGCTAAGCTTCATACGAGTGTTGAAATAGAGTGAGAAAAAGAGAGAAAATATAAAAATATTGATTATGTGCTCTGAAACACCCGCTTGAGGCCCCTTCTCTAAAGAGGGACAAGGATGTAGGATTAGCATCTCTGCCATAGATCAAGTATATGGGTTTATATCCCATTCGATGTTATCTCTTTTTATATGTCTACACGTATTGTTTTGTTAGAAATGAATGTATAGGTCTTAAGGCTATAATTGATGGTAGTTGGCCTTATTTGCTTTTTACTGCATTGTTTGGTCAATGCAAATTGTAACGGGAGATTAAACTCTTGTAACTATTTCGTTCATAGTATATAATATAAAAACATGTGTTTCTATGATATGGAATGCATGGGCGAATTTGGCCCCGAGTGTGATGTCCTCTGATAAAACATTATATTGTCATTTTTAAAACATCAACTACCCCTTTTATATGGTAATTCACCTTCCGGATCGTCCAAGACCTTAGCTGAGGTACAAGTGGTGCTACTACCACGACCCCAACCCCAACCCCATTCTCAATGACATATCACTTCTATTTCTTTTTTTTGGGTAATTCAGTGGGGAAGACAGGCCCCTACCCGTGTTTCAAGTAGATTAAGAGTTAGCATTTTTTAAGGTATTAGTGGGGTGGTGTTAGCGGTGGGAATGGAAACCACAATGTGGTGACTAGAGTGTGGGGTACTACCACCACGATCCCAACCCTTTCCCGATAACATATCACTTCCCTATACAAATAAAACAAGACACAATTTTTGGGGACATTATGGAACTAAAGAGATATTATTTTGAAATATACTAAAGTATTTTTCAAACCCAAAAGTCTAATATTGTCCTCCACTATTTCAAAATAATATGAAAAATATAGGTAAACATATATTAGTTACATACCTTGAAGCTATCTTTTGACTTGAAACTTCACTTAGAGTATATATTGCAAAGGCCATCAAGTCTCATAGGGGCATATAATTTTTTAACCATGTTCCTTATCCGACAAACCGGTAGTATAATTCACAAATAATATTAAACTCTGTTGTCTTTAAGTGGTAGTACATTTTGGGATTTGTGCTTATTTCAATTTCATAAGTGCTCTAAAGATGCGTCCCATTTCATAAGAAGCAACCTTGCTTCTATACTTTTATAGATGTGTCTATCAAGAGTGCCCATGTATTTAAAACACTCTTGACTAATAAAAGTTATAGACAATAGGAAGAGTCTAACTTAACCTACTAACATACAGGTCATCACTAGACTTATCCACTGTATGGATTTCCGTAGAATCGGTGCTTACAATATTTTAATATCTAGTGACCAAACTAACCATACATATAGCTTATTATTACCATATTTAACCTAGAATTTTGAGGTTAGAAAATAGCATGTTGGGTTTCCACTATAGATAATTACTTCGTCGACTCTAGATCCATTCTCTTTTGGTATATTACTAATGTTATCACTTGCAAGGCCTTTTGTTAATGGATCAACAAAATGTTCCTTTTATTTTACATACTCTATACTTATCACGCCATCTCTTATTAAAATTCTAATAGAGTTATCCCCGTGCGCGATATGTATAGATTTACCATTATATACATCATTGTATATTCTCTCAATAGTAGCGTGATAATCACAATATATTGTAATTGCAGGTATTGATTTTATCTATATTGGTGTGTCAAATAATAAGTTATTTAGTCATTCTGCTTCTTTACCAACATAGTTTAAATCAATAATTTCGGACTCCATACTTGAGCACGAAATACATGTTTGTTTAGTTGACCCCATAATATAGCATCGCCTGCTAGTGTAAAAATCCATTCGAATGTTGATAATGAAACTTGAGTTTTTATGTTCCATTTTGCATCACTATATGCTTCCAACACCTCAAGATAACCTACATAATATATGTCATAATTAATAATTCCTTTCAAATATCTTTACACTCAAGAGATTGTTTCCCAATGCTCTCTACCATGGTAACTTGTATATCTTTAAGTTTTCCCACTACCTATACTTTGTCAGGCCTCATGCAGCTCATTATATGCATTAAACTACCAATTACTTTATCATATTCTATTTACGGTATACATTTCCCTTCGTTTTTTTCCTTAATTTTATATGTGGATCTATCGAGGTAGAGACTAGCGTACTATTAATATGCTCAAATTTATGGAGCATTTTCTCTATGTAATGAGATTGTATTAATGCTAATTTCTTATCTTTTCTCACAAATTTGATACTCTCCCAAATTCTTCATATCAAAATTAGATGGGAGGAAACATTTAATTTCCTCAACAATTTTTAGATTATAACAAAAAATGAGCATATAGTTTACACATAAACATATTATAATTTACTTGTTTACTATACATATATTTATCAGCTTCATTTCTCTTAACATCATTTGAATTGTTATAAAAGAAGGTGAAATGGAGCAAAAAAATTTAACGAATTCCTTCCTGAAAAATTTTCAGGTATGCAAAAGCACGCTCAAGACAATATTTGCCTCATTGTATGTTGTAACCAATGTACATAAATTGAGCGAATTTATCACTGGGATACATGAAAATAGAAGGTATCAAATTCGTTTCTAGGTTCAATGCATACAAAGCAAAATCCCATGGTATGCACCAAAGTTTATTGTTTTAGAGAAAATAAATTTGAAAATTGGATAGTGAGAAAATTGGGTAGAGAGAGAATAAAGCTAAATCTAAAGCTGGGAAAAAAGAACCCACTTACAGATTTTTTAATGCCCTTTGGAAGTGACTGTTCACTTGAAACATTGCGACTGTCAGAAACCCAACGGTTACCATCAACAACTAATAACCGTTGGATGTGCCTATTCAATGGTTATAACTATGGCCAAATGTCCCAACACGCCCGCTCAACAACTATACCCCAACCGTCACGCTAACCGTATTCAAATTATTTTAGTACAGTGGACACGCTGCTTCCCAAATTCTTGCTTTCACCGTGGTATGTAATAGTGCAATTGCAGCCAAACTAATTGCGTCCAATAAACGATAGAGCGAGTTGTGGCCCACATACGTGCCCGGGCAAGGGGCTGTGTGAACATGTAAAGTGCGAAGTGTGCCATTAAGCGCCTCGCCTTCTCCCATGGTACTCATTCACACACTATGCGGTCCAAATAGGTCTTCCATCCTTTTGATTCTTAGAAGGGTGAGGTTTGTATAAGATTGCCTCCTTATATTGTACAAGTTAGGTGCACTTATAAAATTTACTTAGAGATATCATTTCGGTAGATCGAGCAGATCAATAAACACTTGAAAATCTTGAAAAGATATAGTCCATATAACTTTTTACTAAATGTACTATTTTTTAAACTTGAAATTCTTTTTTTTCTCCATGTCCATTCATCTCAAGGTCGAGATGATCAGACTTTTTACCAAATGTACTATTTTTTAAACTTGAAATTCTTTTTTTTCTCCATGTCCATTCATCTCAAGGTCGAGATGATCAGTTGGAGGGTTCTCTTATGTGGGAACACTCTCCACTGTAAGATTTGTGAGATGCACGTTTCCTCAAAGGTGTAAGGTTGCAACCTTATATAAACTTTTTCTTTCTCAGAATACAAGTGAAAAAAATATCCATATATTTAAATGTGGCTTCTCTCGTCCAAATCTTCAATGTGGGATAAATAACTCGTTACTTATCCCTCTACATATAAGATAACACAATTTCTAAGCCTTAACACTTTCCAAAACACTATAAAACGAAAGATATATTATTTTGAAGTACACTTATGGTGTGTTTGTGTTGCGGGAAAATATTAGTATTTCATGAGAAATATTTTTAGGTGATAGAATTGTCTCATGTGGTTACGTGGGGGAATACATTCACATCAATTGATCCTAGTACATCTTTGCATATCAATTACCAACTAATTGGTATAAAAATATTCTCATACCTAACCACATGAGGAAAGTTTTTCATGTGAAAATATTTCTTGGGAAATTTTTTCATGTGAAAATATTTCCTGGGAAATTTTTTCACATAAAAATATTTTCACGTGAACTAAACATGCCATTAAATATTTTCAAACCCAAAAATACTACCAAATTGGTGTAAGGGATTTAAAAATCTTGTGGATAGGCTAACCAAATCTTATTTGAATGATCATGGAATGGTTTTAGAACCTTTTGAGGACACTCTCTCTCACTCCAATAGTGACTTTTGAGGTGTCGTGACGTAAGAATAGAATGTTCCCTAGGACACAAACTTTTGGACCTTTCAGGGGAATCAGCCTTCTGTATGTACGTCTTCCAGCCTTCTAGCGGTATGTATCTTTAGTTAGGGCTCATCATCCGTTAAACCTGGCTCTACTTTAAGGACCTAGGTTCATAAATGATCCACGGCTTTAAGATGATGAGAGGTTTGAATGAGGTAGCCATCTTAAATAGTTAAAGCAATGCGCATCTTATTAGGATGGCTCGAGAATTTATTTTAATATTTAATTATAAAATTCTAAACATTCAAATAAAAGGAACTTTTTTTTTTCAAATTTAAAATTATTATTTACCTCTTTAAACTGATTCTCATTCCAAACAATCATTTACCTCTTTAAACTGATTCTCATTCCAAACAATCAAATGGATTGGCTAATCTGAATTGCTAACTTGCCGATCCAGACTGGATATTTGAAAGGCTGGTTCGGCCACTATAAAAAATGCAGAACTTTCCATTGACAGAATCTACATCCATCCTATGGAACGAACATTTTGCTTTACTTCTTATCCCTAATAATTTAATATTTTAATGAAATTAATAGTTGGGAATATAAAAAATAGTTGGAATTCACCCAATTCGCCCAAAAATTTAAATAGCTAAAGAATATTATTCGACCGATGGCAAATGGAGAACGTTAGAAAGGTAGATTACAGAGAGAGTGGCAGTGGAGTAGCACCCATTGGAGAACACTAGCGGGAAAGAAGGAGAGTTTAGTCGTTGCTCATTTTCTCACTCCATTGCGCGTGTGCTTCTTGTTGAGTTAAAACTGAGAAAGAAGGACGGATGGATGGTAACGAAGGATTGGTTTGTGAGGTTATTCCATCAATTCTTCTTAAGAAGGATGATGTCAGTGAATCGATAAAGCATGTGTTGTCTTTTGTGTGGTTGGATCCTTTTCTCCCCACAGCTGGATGATTTTAATGGTCTGGGGATTGGACAAAGTGAGCATTGGGGTTTGTCGTATCACACCAAATGCGAAATGGTTGGGTAATAATAAGTTATTCTCTTTTCTAAGATCCGATTTTGACGTCAAACGTATATTTGAATATTCGGTTTTTGGAGAATACGAGAAACTTTTAACCCTCGATTCTGAGAAAAGTAGTGACCAATTTTTCTCTCCTACAAAAACAAGCCGATCTGTTTTTCAACATATGGGGAATCTTTGTGGGGACTTTTTATGTGTGCATTGGGATGCTTTGAAAAGGCTATGATCTATCTTTTCTGAAACCGGTTTTCGCCGTTTTTTAAAAAATGTTCGTTCGTCTATTAATTAAGAAGATTTTTTTAATTGACCTTGCCGTGGAAGGTCCATCGTGGAGAACTAAAAGAAGGGAACGGTGTGGTCCCAATCATGGGAAAGATAAAAGTTTTTGGATTGATGTAATATCCAAGCCCGCTTATAACAATGATTCAAGGGGAATTGGAGATCCTCAACGCAGAGCTTCTAAAGCATTGCCTCCAATGCGGTCAATGAACAAGGACACATGGATGAATCAGGGGAATATTTGGGTTTATCAATGGATGCCTACAATATTTCAAAGACCTTAAACAATCCAATTAAAAAGCACTTCCAGATTTTATCATAAAATACAATTTTGGTATAAACAATTATTATAATTATCTCAAAATATATTTTCATATCTAATTATAAAATTTTAAATTTAAAAAATATAAAAAATCAAGTAGATCTATAAACATGTAAAAATCTTGAAAATAGATGATGTAGATAATAGGTTGCAAAATGCACTATTTTTTATACTCAAAATCTTTTTTTTTTTTCTTTTCATATTCATACATCTCAATATCTAGATGATCAATTAGAGGGTTTTTCAACCTTAAAAAAGCATTTTTCGGATGATTTTTGAAGTGCATCTTTAATTCTATTTTAAGGTTGCAACCTTATATAAACTTTTTCCTATTTCAAAAGCTGCGGCCGCCCGGTAATAGAAAGAATACGGTTGTTTCTAAAGGGTCATACTTTTTAGAAAGAATATTGGTGGCTTGGTTACCCCATCTCAAACCGGAAATGGTGTTGCAGGGAGAGGAATAGAAGGAATATCAAATAAGTTAGAAGATTTTGAACACTTTTGCAGACCAAAACGTATTAAAGAAGTGGATTTTTTGGCATGGTTAAATTTGCTTTACAAAAAATGATCGCTCAAGGTTTACCCATAATTGTTCTTGATGATGTTGGGGATAACCATGAAATTATTTTCCCACCTCCCGACTCGGTTTCCCTTTCATATGGTGATCAGATGGATGTATGATAGGACGATGAAGTTGATTTTATTCATCCTATGAATGTGATGGAGCTTGTTAGTGTTGCGCAAGAGGTGTTGGAAATGCCTGTTGTAAATGCTGCACAGGAAGTGTTGGAAATGCCTGATGTAAACCAGGTCGCAGTGACTTAAATACACGATTAAGGGATTGTTGTTTACCAAATAATGGAGGACATTTATAATTTTCGGCTGTGGATCAAGAGTATGTTGACATGGTCAAAGTCATGGGTGTGGACTTTGGAGAAGCTATGCCGGAAGGGCAGTTTTCCAGAAGATAATGCCAAGTTTGGGAATGATCAATTTGTTTTGGAAGCTATTGAGACTGTGGTGGGGGAGATGGTGACTGCCAAATCTAAAGGGAAAGCTCCTATGAAGGGCATGAAATTCTCGACACGTTTAGCTGCTAAGTCCATGGCCAGAAAAGATGCGGGGAGATCTACATGTTCTAACTTTGAACCAATGATCCTTAGCAGTGATGATGACAGTAACGGCCTTGCTGATGACTTCCCCTATCACTAGGTTTGGCCAATCCTCAAAATCAAATGAAGATCATTAGCTGGAATGCTCGAGGATTAGGGAGTATGCACATAAAGAAGGAATTGTCCTTTTTGGTTAGGAAGGCGGGGCCGGACATTCTCATTCTTCAAGAAACGAAGCTTCCTAGTGTTGATGTCAAGTATGTGCATTTTATTTGGGGAAGGGGTTCTAATCATTTTGCTAGGATAGATACAATAGGTTCTTAGGAGGGTTTGTGGTGTATTTGAAAGTTGGACTTATGTGATTTAGCCGGTGTATATAAATTGACTTGAAAAGAAATAAAGAAAATAAATCTAGGATCTAAAACTTGATGTCATTAAAACCTCTTTTTTATTAATCAAAGAAAATCATAATATTATGTTTGGAAATAACAAAAGACATAAGAAATAAATACACCTAGGAGATTACTTCACCCGTGTTTATTGCACGCCACACTGCGTCACTATCTTCCAATGGCGTGGGATCAACCTTCAATCTCAAACATGGGAAATCAAATAGGTCAAATCCTCCAATGGAACATGAACTCCTTTCAAAACTTAGATATCAAACTAAAGCTTTAACCCTTTGATAACCTATTTGAAAGAGCTAGCATCTCATTACTAAAACCCTTTAACCATTAGACCATGTGAGAGATGAGAGATGAGAGAGAAACAAATTAAGTGGGGCGTGTTTCTATGGGAGAGAGAGAGAGGAGATGAGATGCGTGAGATCTGGGTATTGGGGCACAAGGGGTTTAGGTTTCTTAGTCTTTTTCTATGGCTTGCCTCTTCTAGTGAGATTGAAGATGCATCATTGATCTTAGGTGACTTGTGGGGTGAGAGATATGAGTCTTCCATTCTATAGATAGATCATCAAGATCATATGGAAGGTACTAGAACTTTTATCCCTCATTTTCTAAACTATTTTCCCATCAATTAATTTAAATAATTTCAAAAAAATATCTATAATAATATTATGCTTTTTTATTTTTATGCACAAGCCTTCTCACACTTTTCTTATTCAATTTCAAAGCTCCCTTCAAATAAAAAGTTTCTAGACCACAAGCTTTCTTCACCCTCAAGCCATGAGCCTGATACAACAAAGGAATGGTTCCATAAGATGGGGCACGCCTAGGTGGCACTTCCACCAAATTTCCATTGTGGGCCCATATGCATATTTGAGCTTCTCATGCAATATTAAATTATTTTTAAAAATATTATGATTTTAAAAATTCATAAATCCATATTTGAATAATTAAATCAATGTAAAACCAATATTTATATTTTTATAAATCCAAATTTCATAAATAAAATACCTAGATATTCAAAAAAATTCAAATAACAATTGAGGCACTCCACCTTCTACTGTGGACTATGGTCCACACTTGCTTTCTCAAATTGACCAAGTGTTTCTTATGACCCACAGTCTATCATAGGAGCTCATAAGTGGGTTAACAAAGTCATCGAATGGGTAAGGGGTCGTACTTACAGTTTGTGGATTTCAGGTTCTCTCTTATAGACGTACCAAAGTCAGATAGACCTGATACGACCACAGTTCTACTATGCATAGAGGTAATCTCTCACACTTGCACAAGCTTCACCACGAAAAGTGGTTCTCTTTCCCGAAACGACTATCATATGTACATGTCGTGTGATGGTATGTAAGTGAGGCTTGATCCCAGCTTTGAAGGCCTCCATCACATATAAGGGCCACATCGGCTCACTCATTCGGGCATACTCCGACCTCATCAAGGGACAACACATTATAATCCATATCAGTTTAATCTCTATGCATAGGTAACATGGGTTTTTCCCAATGACTAGCCTGACATGTCAAGCTTTGTACAGTATCAACAAACATCATTTGCTAAGTATGGTCAACACAGGACCACACTTCCACCAAGTTTATGTTCCATTATATCAAAAGTTCAATTACAAGCACCATAAGGCCTTTAATAGCCACCCATACCCAACAGAGGATTCCTTAGTTTTTAATACTATGGATATTTTGGTTCAGGATAGAATTTGGGGATTGTTTTGGAAGGGCTTTTTTGTTCCTTTAAAAGGTTATTCCTTAATATATATGGACCCAATGATATCTTGTTAAAACGCTTTCTTTTTTATATCTTGGATCTAATTCCATATTGTGGACTTCTTGTTTGTGTGAGAGGGGATTTCAATTTTATTCGATGGTTTGATGAATCTTCTTCAAATTTGCCCATGAATTATCCAATGCGTCTTTTTAATTCTTTCATATAGCATAATGAACTTATTGATCTTCCTCTTAATGGTGCTTAATTCACTTGGACTAAGAATAGTGTCCATCATCTAACTTTGAGTAAGTTGGATAGATTCTTGTATCAAACCCTTGGAAAATACGATTGCCTTTAGCACAAGTGACTGCTTTGGGGAGATTTTCTTCATATCATATATCCATCTTCAAACTGAAAATGTTTTTAATGGGCATAGGCCGTTCAGAATGGAAGTTGTGTGGCTGAAGGAGAAAATATTCATCGATGTTATCAGAAATGCATGGACAAGTATTGTTGTGGGAAGATGGGTCGGTTTCAGACTTTTAAAATGTTGATTAAACAAAATTTATTGCAATCCAAAAGGGACTAGAATTTCAGTATAGAGGATGATATTGAAAACACAGCTAGTCATATCCGTGATATTGATATTGCAATGGA
This sequence comes from Amborella trichopoda, assembly GCF_000471905.2. Next base: position 509,455 of record NW_006499583.1, on the reverse strand, counting down.
GAATAGTGGGGTTCTTTTAGTAGAAGTGGCGAATGATATAGTGAATCTGAGTAACCATATGCATGAACTTATGAGGATGGATGAGATTTATTAGATACAGAGAACTAGAGTTAAGTGGTTGAAAGAAGGAGACTTAAAACACCAAATTTTTGTCATTCAATTGATAATGCTAGACGACAACAAAATGACATTTCAGAGATTTCTTTTGATGGAGTTGACCCAAATGATACTATAGGTTGGGAAGGAGAATTTATTAGACACTTTCAAAAGGCTTTCTCAAGTGAACTTCCTTATAAAGTCCACTTAAAGGGAACTCCTTTTAAAGTCCTTCCCCATAATGTTGCCCTTGATTTAGAGAGGGGGGTTGATATGGAGGAGTTGAGATATGTTTTTTCTTTACTTGGAGACAAAGCTCTTGGGCCGGATGGTTTCCTATTATTCTTCCATAAGTTTTGGCCTTTATTGCAGGATGATTTATTGATGATGGTTAACGAATTTATGCAAAACTAGATTTCTGAATAGGGGTATAAATTTTACTTTTATTGTTTTAATTTCCTAAAAAACCACAATTTTGGGTATTAATGATATTCAGCCAATCAATTTTTTAACTAGGTATAAGATTGTCTCAAAGGTATTGGCTGACAGACTAAAAAGAGTGAAACCTACCATTATTTTGGGAAGTCAATCTGCTTTGATAATAGGGAGAATGATAATGGATGGGGTTTTAATAGCCTAGGAGTGTACTCATGCAAGGTCACGATATAGGCTACTTGGGGTTTTGATTAAACTTGATATGGAGAAGGTATATGATAGCGTGGAGTGGGGGGTTTTGGATGAAATCCATTATTATATGGGTTCTGGCCAAAATTGGAAGAAATTGATATATGGATGTCTTTCTTCAACCCAGTTTTCGCTCCTTGTTAATGGTAGTCCTAAGGGCCTTTTTAAAACCACAAAAGGTACTAGACAAGGGGATCCTCTCTCTCCATTCATTTTCACTTTAATAGGAGAGGCTTTTAGTCTGATGATTAACAATATGGTTCAAAGGCAGTGTTTTACTAGATTTCAAGTGAACTCTGATGGTCCAGTCATCTCCCATCTTCAGTATGTAAATGATACATTATTATTTTGTAGGGCAAATGTGAACCAAATTATGAACATTAGAGATTTCTTAGATGCAATGAGATTACATTACGCCACTAGGTCAATTTCACCAAAACATCAATTATTGGTGTGTGTTGTCAAGATGTGGTGGTTAATTATATGGCGGGGATTATGCAATGCAAGAAGGAATTTTTTCCTATTACATACTTGAGAATGCCTCTATCAGCTGGTAGACTGACGAAGGAAATTTAGGAATCTGTAGTAAAACGTGCAAATCAAAAATTCGGTATTTGGAAGGCCAAACATTTGTCTTTAGGGGGAAGAGTTACCCTGATTAAATCATCTTTATCCAATCTGCCTAAATACCAAATGTCGTTATTATTTATGCCTGGTGATGCAATTAAGCAGATTGAGAAATGATGCAAAATTTTCTTCGGGGATCAAAAAAAGATGTTAAAAAATTTCATCTTGTGAGTTGGCATAAAGTACGTACACCAAAGATTGAAGGGGGTTTGGGTATCCGTAGACTGAAATTGGTTAATCAAGCTTTAATTGCAAAATAGTGGTGGCGTGCTTTGAAAAATAATGACTGCATATGGAAAGAAATACTTCAATCTAAATATGGAATGGATCCTTATTTTAATGTTATTGCTAGTAGACATGGTGGTGAACAGTCTTTTATGTGGAAAGGTATAAACTCTTTGAGATATTTTGTTCTTAGCAATTCTCGATGAACAGTTGGCAAGGGGGATAACATTCTGTTTTGGCATTATAAGTGGGTTGTTGATATGCCTCTTAAGTTTCTATATCCAGATCTTTTTCTTAGAAGTGCCCAACGTATGGCCAAGGTTAATGAGATGGGAGTTTCAAATGGGAAATTAGTAGTATGGAATGTTAATTGCATTTACAGTAGGTTACCTTGTAGTGCTATGAATCAATATGAAGAACTTCTCAAACATTGCAAATGACGAAGTTATATGAGCGTTAGAAACGGATGGGATTTACTCAGCTTAATATGTTTATCATCTCTATTGTTTCATGACCGAATTCGTTGGAACCAACCTCACCTGAAGGATATCTGGAAATGGCGTATACCATATAAAGTACAAATCTTTATTTGGATCCGTGCATAAAATAAAATTCTTTGGACTAATAATTTGAGAAAAAGAGGTATGATCATTGTTAATGTATGTCTATTTTACAAAAAAGATGAGGAGAATGTTGATCACTTCTTTTTGCATTGTCCATACATTTTTCATTTGTGGTGTTTGGGCAATGCAACAAGCAGGCTTGTTTTTGCCATTACCTTCTTCGGTTTTTCATCTGATGAGTCATATGAAATTGTGTGGGATGCCGAAAATTGGAGGTTTGATATGGGATATCCTAAGATGAGCTATTTTATAACTGTTATGGTTAGAGAGGAATCGCAGGGTTTTTTATGGGGTGGCTTTGGATTTAATAGAGTTAAAAAACAATGTTTTGTTCACCACTTGGAATTGGTTTAGGGAGACAAGGAAGGTTGAGGTATCTCTAGGATCGATGTTGAGAATAATCTTACTAATCTGGTTCTTCAGAAAACTATTTAGGTTAGGCCTCAGTGTATATGGGTTCCACCATCTTTGGTTTGTTATAAACTCAATTTTGATGCCTCTTCATTTGATAATCCGGGTCGTGCGGGGGTGGGAGGTATATTTAGATATTATAAGGGTACTCTAATCTACCCCTTGTGGAGATGTCATTGCTAACCACACGGAGATGGCCTTGCTACAAGGTTTGTTGATTTGGAAAGAGAAAGGCTCGGGGAATAATTTACTAATTGAAGGTGATTCAATTAATGTTATCAACGGGTGCAATTGTCTATCTAGAACGCCTTGGCGGATTCGGTCATTATGGCTGCAAGTTCAGGATCTCTCTTCGAACAGCAGGTATACTTTCAACCATGTCTACAGGGAAGCAAATTCTATTGCCGATGATTTAGCCAATAAGGATGTTTCATTATATTCTTTGGTTGTTTCTTCTAATTTGCTTTAATATTTACATTGTAATTATTCCACTTATCTAATAATATTCAATACTCTTGTCAAAAAAAAAAAAACCTAAACAATATTATACAATATACAAAATACATACCAAAAAACAAAGGAGTTAAAGGATGTGGTTTCTATGAGTCCCCTGCTTCACATGTACATGTGTGTCCCCCCAATGAAATCCATCTTCGATATGGATTTTGAATTTAAATTTTTAAGTGGTTCATGATATAGATCATAGTGATTAGGATATGAAAAAAGAAAACAAAATTTTAAATTTCAAATTTATTTTTTTTATGTTTTCTTGCACCATTTGTTTTGTGTGCATTTTTCTCGACATCCATCTTAAGATGGATGTTGGATGATCAGGGGACCGCATGCGCCATCTGATTCATATAATACTTTTCCAAACTTAAGTAATTAAAGAATAATATCCGGAGTATATTTATTTTAAACAAGACAATCTATCTTAAATAAAATTAATGATGCACATAATCTAGGCTTATCAAAACTTGAGGGAGTAGGAACTTAGGATCCATAACCTAATTTTTTATCTCTCTTACAAGAGCCTTCCCTTCAATCTCTCTTTTGTTTTGCCGTTCTCTCCAAAAATAAGAGCCATGCACCTCTTACCCTATCTACTCTATCCAATCTTATCAGAAATACCCACTATCTCAGTCAATATTGTCTAATTTGTTTCGCAGTCTTCTTCAGTTTGGTCGATTCTCAGTTATAAACATGACCAAGATTGCTTAATATAAGATTTTGTTTTTTTTATAAAAGAGTTACAATCACTTTTAACCATCAAACATGAAATTTAATGATTGTACATCACAAAATTTGAAATAATTTTATAAATTTTAAACCTAATCTGGCCTAATTTTGCATCATATAGATAAAGTTATATTGTGACGTCATGTACAAAAAATAAAGAGTCTTATTATACGTTTTCTCAACACAATTATTACTCCCAAAGGGTACACACCACCACTCGCCAACAACATATCACCCTATACTCCTACCTACAACTTCAAGAAATTTCAATCCTCACTCGTAAAACTCTTGTTTTAAGAGGTCAGATTTACTGTAGACGAGAGAGACAGAGAGAGGTTATTGGGGTTTCGAGGCCCTCCAACAAGCATTCGCCATATTTTATTCAGGGAAAAGTTTAGACTAGGCTCAAAACATCAAATTAGAGTGTACCTCCAAACTTTCACTAAAAGAGTTGTTTTGATGTCCAAATATCTTTAAATTCATTTTTTGGCCGTCAATTTTCAAGAATTTTATGTTTTCATAGATCTGCTTGATCTATACTATTTTTTAAGCTTTAAATTTTATAATTAGAGATAGAAATATATTTTAGGTTGTCACAAAGATATCCAATATAGAAACCATATTTCTCAACACTATTTGAAAATGGGCTTTAATTTGTTTGTTTATAGCCTCAGGTCTATCAACCGCACCCTTTTTTTAAACCAGATATTTTTTAAGGGAGATAAAAATATTGCATCATTTTTTAGGAAAATTATAAATAAAAAAAAACTTGAATACAACACTTTCTATGCAACTTATCCCAAACTTAACTTTTTTTTTCACTTTTTTTATCCAAAACAAACTTTCTATGCAAATACCCAAGGAAGAAAATTTATTTTTTTAGATAAAAATGCCCTTCCCCTACACAAAAATCATTTTGACCAGATTTGCCGTTGACTTTTGGACCCCAATAGCACATTGCAGGAGATTTGATATTGACTTTTGGATTTGACGTTGACTTTTGGACCCCAATAGCACATTGCCGGAGATTTGATATTGACTTTTGGACCACATTGCGGAAGCACCTCACATCGCCAGAGCGCACAAGTGCCGAACTGCCCTAAGACAACTATCAGATCGAAACTGAGTAATGTCGGACCGCCCTTTACATAGTGCCGAAGCCCTACTGCCGAACCACATTTTATACATTATGGACGCCCTATTGCCGAACCGCATTCCACCCTTTACATGGTGCCGAAGCCCTACTGCCGAACCACATTTTATACATTATGGACACCCTATTGCCGAACTGCATTTTACACAGTGCCGAAACCCTACTGCCGGACCGCACTTACACAGTGTTGGAACCCCTATTTTGGTGGGATAGAAGACATTTTACACAATGCCGAAGCCCTACTGCCGGACCCCCTATTTTGGTGGGATAGAAGACATTTTACACAATGCCGAAGCCCTACTGCCGGACCCCCTATTTTGGTGGGATAGAGGATATTTTACACAGTGCTGAAACCCTACTGCCGAACTGCATTTACATAGTGTTGGCACCCCTATTTTGGTGAGATGCACCCCTATTTTGGTGGGATAGACGAGAGAGAAGTGGGTAGGATAAAAGTAAGGGAAAGTAGTTTTAAGTTTTTTTTTTTTTTTATTTGATTGAGGGTATTTGCATAAAAAAGGTATTTTGAGAGAAAAAATGAGAAAAAGCTAGGTTGGAGGCATAGTTAGCGAATCGGCAACTTTTCAAAAAATCAGCGATTTTTTAGAAAACCTTTTAAATGCCGCTTTTTTTAAAAGTTCAGTAAGAAATTGTGATTTTTTCAGAATTCCGCTAAAAACGCGTTTTTTATGAGGAATGATAAAAATGGGACAAAAAAAAAAGAGAACTTTTTTCCTAATCTATGTAATTTCTACATAAACATATTATTTTTAAAAAAAAAATCCGAAAATGGAAATTTGTTTAATTTTTTTTCAAATCATTAGTTGTTCAGATTTTTTTTGAACGGTTTTTTTGAACCATTAGTTTTGCAGATTAGTTGTTTTTTTTTTTTGAACAGAAATTAACGTGCAGATTTTTGTTTGAACCATTAGTTCTAAGCCTGAAGTCGTGCAGATCTTTTTTTGAACCATTAGTTTTTTTGAACCATTTCCAAGCCAAGAACCAGTAGTTTCAGGGGAAGAACAGGCCGACAGGGATTACCTCATAAAACCCCAGACTTTCACTCCCTCTCTGGACACCTCTCAATGGCTTATTCTCCTCAAAAACTATGACCGCCTCAATGTGAGAAACTTAAAACAGGCCATTACACCGTCATTTGCCCTTTCTTCTCTCCCGAAAGGCCCCTTCCAGTTCGGGTTTCCGTTTCCCCCTTCGTAGAGTTTTATACATCATCCCAACCGTTGTCCCCCGTTCGATTTAGTGTCATGTACCTTCTTTAAAAAGAGGAGAGAGAGAGAGAGAGAGGAAGTGCAGGGAGAACGGTGGATTGGAAGAGTTAGCACTCACCGTGGTTCCAAGCTTCTTTGGGCAGTTCTCTATCACGGTCGTTCCAAGCCTTTTTGGGCAGTTCTTCCTTAAGAGAGAGAGGTAAGATATTTTTCATGATTTACTTTTTGGAAAAAATGTATATAAAGATGCTACCTTATAAAAGTTTGTTGATGGCTTTGACATAATTTTTACATTTTAGAATTTCAAAATTTATAACATTTTAACTTATCCAACTTTTTGAACCTAATCCGATATATTGACAATATCTTTACATGAAATATTTTTACCAATTTATCCGATTTTTTTATCGGACTTTTTAAGCAAAACCGATTTTTTCTTGATTTTAATATAAACCAATTATTGAAAGTCCCCTACTTGCTAACTATAGTCGAAGGTAAGCTGCATAGAAAGTGTAATCTTGAAATTTTTACAATTTTCCCAGTTTAAACCCGGAAACTTGATTTTTAAGAACTTCAAAAAATTGCAATCATTATAATCAAACACAATACCTCTTTTCCCAATAACGCCGTAACTTTTCCCAATAACGCCATAAGTTAAAAAGGAAGGCTACCTAATATATATTATTTTTTGTATTTACTTTCATTTTTGTTTTAACTTCTCTCGTTCAAGGAACCGAGTCAATTAATGTAGTTGATCTCTATAAGATTAAGATACGAAACATCCATACCAATATCATGCTCGTGCATCCCATAGGCTGGTAACCACTCGAAACTTATCTCTCTTTAGGGAAATCCATTTCATAAGCTCCAAAATATTAGGATTTAACCTCCTCCAATCCTAGTTCATTCTCTCTCCCTTTCTTTGCTTACATGCATTGAACAGCTGTGGTTACTTATCTTACTATTGAATAATCCTAGTTAACTCGGCGAAGAAGCATCCATCAACCATTTGCGGCTCCGGTGAGCAGCAAACACCATCAAGTATCAACGAGCAGTGAGTAGCAACTTTGGCGACCATCCCATTGTTGCGGTCGTATCCGGCATGTAGAGTATGGCAGAGACCATCTCCGATAACTTTCTCTAGCAAGTGGCGAATTCGTGCCTTCTCCTATTCTCTGTTTCCTCTTCGGATGATTGTCCTTTTGCTTTCCTCCCATAAATCTCAATCTATTGTTGCATATCGGTAGGTTTCTGCCTCAGATATAATGTTATTAATCTAGGCTTTTTCCTAGGAGATCTGATTCCTGTCCTTTTTTTCTGGTTCCTTTGAGGCCAGAGGAACCTCAAAGACCAGATATAAGTGTCAAAAATATAAATCCTAAAATTTGACAAATTGACATTACTATCACCGGTCGGTCGGTCGGTCGGTCTCTCTCTCTCTCTCTCTCTCTCTCTCTCTCTCTCTCTCTTTTCTGTTAGTTGCCATTGTTCATTACTATCACCGGTTGGTCAGTCACAATTGCTTATAGCCATCCGATGTGAAATTCGATAGTTTGAATGCGTCACAAAATTCATTCGTTTGGAACTTTGAGCTTGGTCAATGAAATAAATGCAGCCACCCAATTTCACATCCCATATTCAAGACCAATTGTAACTACCATGCACCAAAGGGAAATGATCTCATTAAACACTTTCCCCTCATTCAGTACTAGACACTTTCTTTTCCTGTTTACGGCTGGCAAAATAGTAAGTTCTCCCATATCTGGTAAAAATCTAATCCGATAAAGGCCTCCTTTACACCAACTCTCACACAAACACACATCCCTACCAACAATGAAGCTTGAGCTGCACTTCAGCTCAAATTTCACCATTTGTCAACTACAGCAGAAGACAGTCAAGATGACATGAATCATCTGTAGCTTCGGTACACGCATCATAGGATACATTAACTGCACATGCAAACACATGCACACACTATTCTGGCACACCTTATGCGAAATTGCAAAAGGAAACCCTTGCCTAAATCTCTTTTCCAAGGACGCAAGGTTATTCTCAAATGCTCTTTATCATATAGAATTGACTATCACAATCTATTTAAAGCTTGTCACTCCTAACAAATAGCCAAAACAGTTCCGGACAACAACAGCCTCACTCTAAAAAGCTTTTGCATGTTTTAAGCAACAAAATTAACGTGATCTTCAAAAAATTTCTCGCTAATTGGAAAATCAAAAAAAACAGAAGTTTAGTTATTTTACAATGTAAACTCACATAGACATGAGCTTGGGACCATTGTCAGGCATACCCATGCCCGCAGCCAACTCAGCATCCAATTGTGTATGCGGTGCAGGTCCCATCATTTGCTTCACACTGCATACCAAATAGGTGGTGCATCAGCACTAAAACATGCATAACTCAAGAAATTCAAACTCTATCGTTGCTCCCAAAAAGACTATAGTAAGTTCCAGCACTTTCAAAATAGGCATATCAATGGTTTATTATTAAGATCACATAAAGTCATGTCCAAATGTAGTAGAGATGTCTGACATTTATAAATGAACCTTTATTTTTTAATTAAAACCACTGGACCAATTTTATTTTATCTTTTATTCTTTTTTTAAAATGTTAATATTGTATTAAGATAGTGTAGGATTAAAAAGGCAACCCACAGTGTGGGAGCTCTATACAAAAATAGAAAGCTTTCTATGCTTCCCTTACAGCAGCATAGAAGTTCTATCCTCCTCTTTATCCAACCGTCCATTCTGAATGGAGGGCTAAGATTGCCCCAATCACAATGTCACGTCTCTACACTATTTTATTTTTAATTTTTTTTCTATGAATTATTGACACCAAATTTTGAATGTCCATTCCTCTATTAAACTCGCACTAACGAAAAATATTAAAAAAATATTTTTTATAGAATAAAATGACCAAAATACCCCTGAAAGTTTCAAGGGTATTTTAGTCATTACTTTTTACCAAAAAATTATTTTTAATATTTTTTATAGGTGCACCCCAATGAGAAGATGGCACGTATCAAATTTCATATTCAGAAAATTTAAAAAAACTAAAAATAAAATACTTTGCGACGTTGGATCTAATATCAAATGGTGAGTGGCTCTCTTGATCAAAATTGGACAGCTGGATGGTAGGGGGAGGATAGAACTTCTATGCTGTAGGGGAAGTACAGAAAGCTCTCCCATACAAAAATACAGACAGGCCCACGATCACAAAAAGGACGGAGGGAGCAGGCTGCTCAAAAAAATGCTATAAAGCATGATACAGGTAAAATAGCTACAAAAAGAATGGGTCAAGAGCACATGGGGATTGAGATCAGTGAGGGGTTGCGGCTATTCCCATTGTGCCATTCAAAAAGGGCTCCTCTAGCGAGATAGTCTGTCACCAAGTTTGGCTCACACCAGATATATGTTTCCATGGGACACACGTATCCCTGCAAATATGAGCAATTTCGTCAAAGGTGTGGAGCAGTCTCCAAAGGCAGGGAGAGGCCCGAAGCATAGGCTGGGTTGAAGTTCTTGAGGCCATCGAGGAGAGCGATGGCTTCTGCCGTAGTTGAGTAGACTTGTCCGATAGGAAGGGAGAAAGAAAAGAGTGTGTGACCAACATGGTCTCTAATGATGCCGCCAATTTCCGGTCAGGCTAGGGTTGCACAACGAGCTACTATCCAAATTGAGTTTGGATTGTCCTGGCTCAGGCGGTCTCCAAAGAGAATACCGAGAGATAGTAGCAGGCTACAAACAAAGGAAAGCCCGCCAACTTTGGAAAAAATGCACGGGAGAGAAGTGCTTGAAGTAGTTATGCTTGGTCGCCCAGAATATAACCAAGGAAAAGGACCCTGTCTTTGAGATCTTCGAAGATGGCTTTGGTTCCTAGGAACATCCTATTGTTTCTCTCCATCCATATCACCCACAGTGTAACTGCCACAGAGGCTCTCCAGAGGAGGATTCCTGATTTCTGCCAAGAAAGTGGGTAGAGGGAGCTGAAAAGGTGAGGGACCGAACAAGGAGTAACACAGGGCCTTTCAAAGTGTTGGCGTAGGCCCACAAGGCATGAGCTAAGTCAATAATAGAGAAAGAGGTGCTCGCTGTTTTCTTCCTCTGCTGAACACATTATACAACGATTAGGGAACGACAGCCCTCTTCTTTGAAGCTGGTCCATGGTTAGCGCTAACTCAGCTAGAGTGATGCAGGTAAAGACCTGAATGTTGAGGGGAATGAGAGTAAGCCAAGCTTTGGGGTAAGGAGAGGAGGAAGGTTCATGCGAGATGGGCAGTTATTGGAGAAGACAGTGAAAAGAGGAGACGAAGAATAGGCCCAAGGTATTGAGGGACCGGATGATTGTCTTCACCGTGGGTAGGGATGATTACGTCTTCACCAGGAATTCTTCCACTTCATTCTCCAGAAGAAGTCTCCTGAAATTGGGGATCCAGCTCCCGAAGGAATCCGTGAGCTCCATCAGGTTTACCACTAAGTCCTGTTGATTCCAGGACAGGAGATACAATCTCAGGAAGCAGTCCTTTAGGGGTGTGTCGCCTATCCAGACGCCCGACCAAAATTTGATCCTATTGCCTTCCCTGGGGTGGAAACGAGTGTTGGCTACGAAATGCTCAAAGCCACGAGAGATGGACCTCCAAGTGCCTGAAGTTCTGCTGGGAGTAGGGAATCTTTGGATCCAACTGAAACTATCGCAAAGATACTTGTGGCAAAGAACGGCTTGCCAAAGGTCATTGTCCTATGTGGCTAACCGCCACCACCACTTACTGAGGAGCACAAGATTGTTCAATTTGAGGCTTCGGATACCAAGTCCACCCAGGCGTTTGGGACAGTAAACACTTGTCTCATGATATGAGGTGGAACTTTTTGCCCCTCCTCCCCCCCCCATCCCCCACACCAGAGGAAATTTCTCGTAAGTTGTTCTAGACGGGACACTATTGCGGATGGCATGTGGAACAGGGACATTTGAAAGGGTAGCTTTGATCAGCCTGAGTCGACCCCCTAAAGAGAGGAACTACCTTTCCATCCAGTATGCTCATGATTGAACTTGTCAATAATGTGACTCCAAAGATACTTTTTGGGCTTGCTGATACACCAGGGTGGGCCAAAGTAGGTGGAAGGGAGACTGTCAACTTCGCATCCCCAGCAATCAACCAATTGGGGAATGATGTGGGCTTCGGTGTGTATTCCCAGCATCTTAGTTTTGGCCACATCAATCCTGAATCCGATAGCCATTTCGAAAAGTTTAAGGAACAGCAGGAGAGTGTCGGTCTGCTGGCCCATGGCGTCACAAAATAATAGGTTATTGTCTACGTACAACATAGAAATGGATCTGCTCAAAACTTCAACCACTACAGCGAACAGGAAAGGGAGAGTGTGTCTCCCTGTCTAAGACCCTTGGAAGAATTGAAGAAACCCGAGGGAGAGCCATTTATCAGGATGGAGAACATAGGGTTAGATATACAGCTGTGAATCCATTTCCTCCAACTCGTGCCAAAACCATTTTTAGGAGACTTTCGTCAAGAATGACCCCATCGACGTGATCGTAGGCCCTCTCCCAATCCAGTATGATGATCACCTCAGGTGTTTTAGACAAGTACCTAGAGTAAGATGTATTTGTATGCAATCAAAGTTCCATCGAGGATATGTGGTCTTTTACGAATGCCCCCGGGTTTTGGGATATGACCAGCATAAGGCCTCTCTCAGCCGAAGTGCAAGGGCCCAGAACGAGATCTTACAAGAGTTATTGATGAGGCTAATGGGGCGGAAGTCTTTTGAGTTCTTCAACCCCTTCCACCTCGGGAATCAGGGCAATAAGAGTTGCGTTCATGCCCTTGTGGATGATACCCCTTTCATGGAATCCTGCGAAGAAGGCAAGATGTATGGTTTGAGGGCATCCCAAAAGCTGTTGAAGGGAGCCACCAGCAAGCCGTCAGGTCCTGGGGCTCAATCTTGGGCCAAGGCTTGATCGCTTTAAGGATTTCTTCTTTCGAGAAAAGACGAGCAAATCCAGGGGAATAGGGTGGAAAGATAAGTCGGCCATCCTAGGCCCGCACCCGAAGGAGGTAGAGAACAGTGACTCAATGAACTTTAAGATCACTTGGTCGATGAAGGAGGACTGTCGAAGATATGATCCCCTACTTTAACCTGGTAGATAGAATTTATCCCGCCTCCAACACTCCTATGGAATAAGGCAGTGTTTTAGTCGGCGCATTTGAGCCATTCGACTCTAAACCGATGGTACCAGAAAATATCCTCCTTATAGAGGAATGCTTGGTGATCGATCCTGGCTTGGGTTCTGAGAAGGCTCTCCTCTGGGGATAGCATTCTACTCTCCTCTATGAGGTCGCGGTGTTGAATTGAATGGAGTAACTCGGTCTTCTGGGCTGGAAAGTTGCCAGGAAGATGGCATCTCCAGAGCTTTTTGAGAGAGTTCTTGAAAAGTAGTAGCTTACGTTGTAAGCAGAAGCTAGACCAACCTTGGGTCAAGTGTGCGAAGGAGGCCCGCCAAGAGGGTATTAACGATATGATATTAGGCTCCTTGAGCCCAACAAGTTCATAGCAGAAAGGGGAAGGTCCTCTGGTTACTTGTAGGGTATCTAGAAGGATAGGTTTGTGGTTGGAGGTGGTTTTAGGAAGGGCCATGGCACGAGTGCCAGGAAAAATCTCAGCCCAATCAGGGGTAGTGGGGAATATGTCCAGCTTGGAAAGGGATGGGAAAGAGGTGTGGTTGGGCCACGTGAAAGTGACCCCTTGAGGCGGAATGTCGATTAAATCATTCTGGGAGATGAAGTCAAAGAAATCCAACATTTCCTGGGAGATATGGCTGTTTGAATTTCTCTCAAAGAACCACCTAGTAATATTAAGGTCTCCCCCATGACACCTAGTTGAGGGAGGAGAGGAGGCAATCTCAATCAGTTCTACCCACAGTTGGTCCCAAAGGGCCGTAGAATTAGGACTATAGACCGCCGAGAACTTCCAATGAAGGCCATTGGAAATTCTTGTGAGGGCCCCAGTGACCGAGAAATTAACCACCCTAAAGGAAGAGAGAGAGTGGAGAGTTGGGTCCCAAATCACCCAAATGCCCTCGAGGCCCCTTGGACTTCCAGAGACACCCATTCGCAAGGTCAAGAGCCTCAAACTGGATGAATTTGGAGGAGAGAGGGGAAGGGAAGTCCGGAATCGAGGATAGGAAGCACCAAAGGCGAGAATTTAAGACTAAAAGCTCTAACGGACTTGCATTTATGGGGTTGCTTGAGACCTCGGTTGTTCTATACAAGCGCTTTCATCTAGGTGTGGAGTAAGAGGAGTGGGCACATTTGGGGGAGCCCCTCAATGACTGGCTAGAGGACGAAGCTGACTCAAGTGGAAGAGAAGGGGTTGGGGGATCCTCCTCTATCGTAGGGGACACTAGAATACAAGTTGGAAAGCTCCCTCAAACCTTTACCACTTATTTTGAACCTTGTTTGCGCATCTACTTTAAGGAACTCCCGTATCCGCTCTGGGTTGTCGTATTTGAAACCCATAAGCCTGAGCATTTATTGAATATCACCATTCATCCCTTCGATGAAGTTTGACTCAGCCGAGAGTGGAGATCCCTGAAGATTCCAGGTCATCAAGGCCAAGCAATTGCATGGCGCCTAAAACAGTTGTCCCGAGAGATGGGTGATGAGGAAGGTAAAATCAAGGAGGTTGGGAAGGGATTGGTCCGCATAGAAAGCAGGAGAGGGGGAGGTAGAGGGGAGTAGGAATGGGAGTTGAACAAATGGTGAAAGAGAAGGAAGGGTGGGGGGTCTTGGATGGGGGCTAGAGGAGGGGGGTTGAAAAAATTGGGCTTATTCTTACGTCGAATAGGGTCTCGAGGGTCAGAGTTCGCTATAGGGGCTAAGAAAAGGGAGAATAAAAGCCAAGAGCGGGGGTTTGTAAAAATGAGGATTGGTTTGAGAAGGGGGGAAGGCGGGTTCAAAAGCGTATGGGGCACAATTAAGCAGGGGTAATTGGGCAAGGGGTGACTATGCCGAATGCCCGAGTAGGAGGAGGTGCAAGGTAAAGGTAGGGGTGGGAGTAAAGGGCCAGGGATGTGGGGAGGAGAGTATTGGCTGCCGGTTGGAAAGGCCAACATGGGGTATGAATTACGGAAAGAGGTTGGGGCAAGGGGATGAAGATGAGGGGGATGTAGATGGGGTAAGAGAGAGGTGGGAGGATGAGGGCGAGAGATGAGAGGTGGGGGGCCAGAGGGCAAGGAAGATGGAGGAGAACAAGAGTCCACGAATGGGGATGGGTGAACCAGGGCTGGTAAGAGGGTACAGGGGTCCATGAAGCCGAAAGGAGAGGCGGTGAAGGATACAAGGAGGTAGATCAAACAAGGGGGAGGAATGGGGGATGGGTGGAGAGTGTAGAGTGAACGAGAGAGGCACAGGGAAAGGAAGTGTAGAATGTGGAGAGCAGGTGAGAAAGGGTCCTTCTGTCGTAAAAGGGTGGTCGGGAGGGGCCTTGCATGAAGGGGGGTAGGGTGACCTTGAGGAGAAGGAGGTTGAAGAACAAGGATGAGGGATGAGGGAGAGACCTACTTTCAGGGTGGAGGGATGCTCTGAAGAGGGGAGCTTGGGAGGTGGGGAGACACTTGCCAAAGAGGGTAATGGGGCCAGGGGAGGCGGTAAAGGGGGAGAGAAGCTAGAAGAGGCAGGAGGAAGAGAGCCAAACCGAGTGGAAGGGGGGGATAATTCCAAGCCGTCAATAAGGCCGAGGGCTACCTCGAGATACAGAGTGAAGTCGACATGACACCAAGTGTCAACCCATTGGCGACGGATACCAAAGACCCATGGGAAGGTTGGGGCTCGAGGGCCGAAAGGGAGCCTCAAGTCCATATGAATGAATCAAGACCGGGGGGAACATGGCACGAAGGAGGGGGATGAGTCACGTGGGCAAGCACGGTAAGGAGATGGGAGGTAGGTCGCCAAAAGAGGGGATAGGTTGTAAGAGGCGGGCGGTGGGATCATAGAGCCCAATGCAAAGGGAGGGCTAAAGTCAGCTCTAAGGCCAAGCGTCGGCAAGGTAAGGCAGGGGGTTGGTATGGACCATTGTTAGAAAACAGGGCGATCTAAGCGGTAACGCCTAGTTAGATCGAAACCGGCCCCTTGCCGGTTCCAGTTTCGAGCGGTTTTGGTGATCAGCCGGTATTTTTAAAATAAAAATTCAAAAATGTTTATAAAATCCCAAAAATAAGGAATTTGATTTGTAATACATATTTGCTATTTTATACATTATGGTAAATATTACAAATTGTTTTGGTCATTAATACTCACTTTTAAAATCCATTTTTTTCATTAATTTTCAACGTCAATTCAATGTGTTTTGTTTTAATCATTTTTTATATGCTTTTCATATTTTAGTTGATTTTTTTTGCATCTTTTTTATTTTTTTCAACAATTGTTTGCCTGCCCGGGACTTGCCCGATTAGAACTGTTGAATCGGGCGGTTTACCGTTAGGCCGGTTAAATCGCTTCCGGCCCCATGTCTGGTTAACCGTTCCGGTTCGATTTTGCGAACACTGGTATGGACAGTTGAGCTTTGGAGGCAAAGAGGTCAGCCCCTGAGGAAGGCTGGAAGCCCCAACAATGATTAAGATGCTTGCGTTTATGTCCTCTATGGAAAACAGTAGTCCACCAATTTTGGTTTACGATAAGGGCCTTCCTATGGTCCTTGTTTGATGGTCTTGCATGTCCTCACCGATGGTCCTAAGTCCTGATCAAGGCCATGGGGGGGTTGAGAGGTGGCATCAGACCAAGAGGTGATAACACGGAAGAAGTTTCCCTTGGTTACTAACCACAGGGCTGGGGGAATGAGATTGGGTTTGAAAGATTTAATGAGAAGTCCTATGGCTCCCAATGGAAGAAATTCAGAGGACTTCCAATGGACCGAGATGAAAGAGCCACACACATTTCTAAACACCTTGAAAGTGTCGGTGTGCGAGGTGTGAAGAGGAATGTGGAAAACAAAAAACCAGATCTTCCGATTATAGGGTAGCGCCCAACGTTTGGTCCGAGGAACCAGGGAGAGGGAAGCACCTTTGAAATGGGGTTTACTCCATTGGCGAGCTCAAAGGGTGCTAAAAGCAAAGGGAAAAGAAAAGGGATTTTGCCATTAGACAAAGTGCGGAACACCACGTCGTAAACTTTGGGCCCATTTCTCAATTATTCTTAAGTCATCCCTCCGAGGATAGAAGTGACCTCCGAGGATAGAAGTGACCCACCAAAGTAATCCAGTTTCTATTTGAGAACAGTGATGTAATGGCCTTTGAGGGAAATGAGATTCAAAGGGAAGATCTTGAAAGGGATGGGAGGGGAAGGCAAAATCTCAGAGTGGGGGAGGACTTGGGGTGGGGGTGAAGCTCCAAAGGTGGCAAATGGAGGGTTAAAAGGTTGAGAGGGCTTGGCTAGGACAAGTTACAAGGAGGGGATAGAAGATGAGGACGAAGACCTAGGAGGCTTGAATAGGTGGACGTAGTTTTGGTAGAAGGTCTGGACAGGGGAAGGAGTAGGATGGCCATCAGACGAAGCCATGCTCAAAGGATGGTTTTTATTTGTTTACTTGATGCAGGGCTCTCGTTATTAGACCGAATATTAGAATGACAAGATGCAGTGCCATAGGTGCGAACCTCCCAAGGTTCTACAAAGTTCATGCTTGCCACGAGAGAGAGAGAGAGAGAGTGATCTACAAAATTCATGCTTGTCGAGAGAGAGAGAGAGAGAGATCTACAAAGTTCATGCTTGGCAAGAGAGAGAGAGAGAGAGTCAACAGCCATCATTCGCCCGAGTGTCAACCAGGTACATCATGTAGTGATTAGAAAAACGTCACTAGTAAGAGAGAGAGAGAGAGAGAGAGAGAGAGAGAGAG